>OU862921.1:47776507-48079007 GCA_917880885.1 Limnephilus marmoratus | reverse complement strand
TCACTTTAAATGACTTTTCAAATGGGTGTTGAAGTGACACTTTCTTAGGTTGTGACTGAACCGAAGCATACCTTTTCTTATGTGAATACCACAAAAGAGTCCCAACTGCTCCCATCTGAAGCCAGTTATATCACGGCATCCCCAATTGGGGTATGTTGTGAAGCTGAAGGAAGTAGGGGGAAAGGAGATGGGGAAAAGGAATATGAGGAAATTCCTGGCTATTCAGATCTGGTCAGCAAACACGACCAAAGCCAATAAATTAGATAAATACATTTGTGTATATATATATATTTATTTTATTCATTTAATATTTGAATATTTTTCCATTTTTTACATGTTATAAATGTGTTGCAAATGAATATAAAAACAGCCTTTCCCCACCGTAAAGAGACAAGCTTTTGTGTTTAGTGAGGGAATTCATGCTCCATTATACGTAATCATGTAAGTAATTATACAATAAAATATTTCAAATAATAACAAACTAAGAAAAACTCAATACATAAAGAAAATTTCAATATTTAAAAATAAAATAATGATAGATATGAACACTTACGGTAGTGTTCGGTAATTTTTCAATTTGAGTTGGAAATTATGATTATTATAAACAATTTTTATATTTAACGGGAGGTTGTTAAAATAAGTTATACGTAGATGCTGATAAGTATTTTGAATGTTCTCGGTACCTATTAAGTTTTGGGATTTTCATATTATTCTGACACCTTCCTGATATATTGAAATGTAGGTTATTTAGCTGCATTTCTTTGAAAGTATATCAATACATATAAAAATCTCGTGTCACGGTGTTTGTGGTGGCACTCCTCCGAAACGGCTCATCCGATTTTTATAATTTTTTTATGTTTATTTGGTAGGTATGAGAATAGATCGTAAAGTATAATTCATACCGCTAGGTGATTGGGGTGTCCCTATCCAGAAAAAAAATCTATTTTTTTGACAATTTTTTTCTGTTTTTAGGCATCAAAAAATACCAAGTTTCCACCCTCCCATTTTTTTATCCTCGATTTTAGTATTTTTGTATGAACAAATTTAACCGTCGTTCGTATTTCAAACAGAACCAAATTATTTATGTTGTTGAATGAGAGATGGCGCTACGTCCGCCTCATCGAACATTCATCCACACATGTATTTACACTTAATTTTTTTACTGATCAAACAATGAGTATGTCCGTTACTTTAGTGAAATAAATTGAATTGAGAAAATAAATGGTTAGTGTTTTTTGTTTTTATCGGCGGTCATCGCTTCATTTCTCTTTCAGTTCTAGATCCCATCCCCACGCACTTACAATTTATTCGTTATTTTTTTATTTAACAACCAAAATATTCACTCGAAATAATTTGTATGGTAGAACGTCTTTTTCCGGGTCGGCTAGTATTATATATTATTTAAATATTTTTTTCGTGATAATCAACCGTACGATTTAGTTATTTAGGAACACTTTATTCTGTTACTGCTTTTGAGTATTTTATTAAAAAAGACTTTAAATATGCACGAATGTATTAGACGTTATGAATATATTTATGATAATATACGGTTTTTTAGTAAAACGGCGTTCATTTTGCTTTCCTCGGGCGATGTGAAATTAAAACGCGACGGATGTGCCCGCAAATAAGTGGGTAGTTTATCATCTTCCCTTAAATAATATATACGGGGGATGAAATATGCTTCCAGGGATGCAGATATTTCAGAATGCCCTCGAGAAGACGCTGCGATGGTTATAATAAAAATTATAATTGGCTTACTCGTATGGAGCGCTGTTTTTGAAATTTCCCCTGAAAGCCGTGTAGTAGAGAGGACAAAAATAAATCTATTTTCGTAACTATCTACCTATAAATAAAGTTTTCGACATCGAACAAAAGACCATCAGATTAACTGGAGAAATAAATATTGGGGTTTCACAAGGTACCCGCAAAGCGGAAGGAAGGAAAAGTGAGGAATGCCGACTTACCCCGCAGATTTTCTCCCTTCGCTTGTCCTTTTCAGATCCGCTGGTTCTTTTATATTCACCAGTTGAACTCATGAGCTTATGATTTTCACTTGTATAGAAATGTTCGACACGGTCAATTTTAACAGCTCCGTACTCAACATAGATATTGAGAGGACTTTTGATAAATTACAACGAAAGTCTCCGTATTCAACATATGTGTTGCCAAGAATGTGGGTATTTTACAACTGAATAATGTGATACGTGATTGTATTTGGTCGGCATGGTGGGTAGGAAAAAATATGATTTGTTCGGTAGGAATTATAAGAATTAGTAGGTAGAAATTAAAAGTTAAAAAAAGTAAAGGTAAAGGAGCAATGCTAAGCTAGGCACCAACAGTACGGGTTAATTAATTTTCAAAAAAATTTAATATCCAAATGGAAAATGCAAACAATCTTAGTAATTAATGTAATCATGCATTATGCAGACGGAACGACTAGTTATTAAAACTCGCATACCCCAAAAATATTCATTTTTAACATTTGTTACTTTTTGTACCTTACGTCTATATTTAAACAAAACTTTAATTCACAATTAATTCTTGGAAACTGGTAGATTTTTAAATGAACGTTTTACGTATGCATAGATAACATATTATGAGATTATATATTAATCACTTTGCGGAACAAAGTCCGATGAACTTTGTTTGGTAAGTAGGTGGGTCGTTTTCAAATTTTGTGTAGGTAAATGAAGCTTGGATTCAAAGTTTTAAATTTTATTAAAAACTCTTTTTTTACTGCTTTTTTGATTTTTTATTTATAATAGCCATTGTATTTTGATTTTCTGTTATTGGTCGCGATCATTGCCCCATAGTTTCGCTTTTATTTTAAATTCTGTAGCATAAGGAACAAAAAAATACAACTCTTTTACCAGTATTTGCAGGTAGTTTTAGGTAACAGAGTGGTAAATCTATAATATTGGTAAGTCCTTGAACGATATATGTCAATTAAATCGCGTGGATCGGGAAAATTCCTGGTTATACAAAATATTAACACTAAACACTACGAAATTGTTGTAAACTCGTATAGAAATTACTAATTACTTACCCAATAATGTCGGTAACAGAGTGGAGGCGGAATAAACACACGTACTACCTTTGACGCCGCGTGGTCGGCTGGCTAGCGTTGTGATCCCCTCCGCCCTTCCGGACACGTTCATAATAACAACGGACACTGTACTACAACTGACAATAACTATTTCTTCATTGATTTTTCTTTAGTAACAGAGTGGTACTATGTATTACTTTAGACGATTCGTGAGACGAAACTTTGAAAAATCATATTAATGTTAAGTTTATGACAATCTAGTGTGTGACTGCATTAATTTGCCGCAATATTATAACGTCTTTATAAAATAAGTTATGAATGTTTATACATGTACCGATTGTGTCGATTGTACCGGTACTTGGGACACAAGAAAAATGTATGAAAATCAACTTTGTAACCAAAATGACCACATTGTTATGACTAAAGAATAATAAATAAATATATTAAGACTTTTTTTTCAAATATAAGATCTTGAATACGTAGTACAGTTTACAAATTAATTGTTGTAAGATATTTGTATTATTATTTTTTAAATATTTTTTTTCGGGGACAAGTTTACCTGCGTAAAATTTGAAAACGACCCAGGTACCATGCTAAACAATATAAATAATCATTGACTGAGCGTAGTCCATTTTTAACTCGACCACTTGGCATTTGATCTGCCTGTAAATTTTGATTTTGGTTCAAGGTGGTGGCCTTGTTGGATAATATATTTTAATCCCACCAGATTTCGCATTGTAATGGTTGCTACTACGAGCGGTCAAATCCCAATAATAAATAATATGATACCTATTGATCTGAAGATAGTTTTGAAAACGTATTTTCATTGAGAAGATGGCACTTCTTTGTACAAATTGTATAAAAAATCCTTATTTAAAAACAAGAGTGAAACATTTGCCCACTTTCTGCATGGCAGGCCGGATTGGGAGAGACTGGATGAAGGAGACTTAACCTATACCACTCCTGCCTGATTCTCTCGATCCATTGCCTTGCACCGCAGTGGGAGGAATGGAATCATACGTCCGTCACTCTTGAACACGATGACCCCCAGATTCTTAAATATCCCTCAAACCTTTTCCTTCTCAGAATTTCCTCTCCTTCCTTTCCCTAAGAAATAAGATTTTTTTGAAAGGGAAACTTCTGTACCTCCGTTAGTGATTTTAAATTCCGATGAAACGGAAATCTTCACTCCAATTTATTATTTGACGGGTCCTCTGTTATATAAAGCAGTAAATTGGCATTTCAGCGCAAGAATCCGATAGCGCAGCGGTTACTTGACAAGTCTCAACGGCCAGAGAGACAGACATCCAGCCAACGGATGTTCGAATCCTACGAAATCCAAAAAAAATGTTTTTATTTTAAGATTTTTTGAAGTGAAACTTCTTTAGCCCTGTTAGTGATTTGAAATTCGGATGAAATGGAAATGCGTCGCTACAATTTACTATTTGGCTTTTCCTGGTGCTAATATAATGCGGTAAATTCGCGCTCCGGCGCGAGAATCCGATAGCGCAGCGGGTAAGGCACTTGACAACTCTCAGCGGACAGAGAGACAGACATCAACCGAACGGATGTTCGAATCCTACAAAATCCAAAAAAAAAACTTTTTTTTTTGTGAAATCAATATCCAATCTTCAAACCAATTTAAAATAAACAGGCAATAGAAAAGAAAGCGACATCTAGCGACTTTCTAGTTTTACTTCTATCGCATGTGAATTGCACACTGATTTTTTCCTCTGAACTTCCTGTGAGGAGCTAACGTAAAAAAAAACCTTGCGAAGGCAGGTAAAAATGAAATTATTATTTTTCTGCCAAGTATTCTAATTCCTTATTACTTACAAAGTTTCAACTTACAACCATGTATGCTCGATTAAACAATGTGGCTAGATTCAATCTACGTGCATGTGCGCCTTGCATACGTGCATACCTACAAGTTGAGATAATGAAGTTATGCTAACTCCAAGTGTGACAGTTACCAGTTGGCACTTCGTACGTACATATATGTCCCACGTGGTAGATTGTGGGTGGATAACAGATACGTGTTCCCAGTTGCACGTGCAAATGTACAACCATCACATAGTATGTAGCTATACGGGAGGACTGTAGCATACGTGTCAGAGGGAGTATAAAACTACTTTGTTATTATTAAGTGAGCTTTCTCTCGGTTGGTTCATCATGGGAAAAGTTGATGTAAACTGTATTCCCAATTGTCTTTTTTGGACAAAGTTTGCGGTGAAAAACGGTTTTATTTACCCGATTAGTTTACCGTAGTTGAAAATATGCACAAGGGAGGAAAGAACCCACAATGTCTTCACGCTACATTCTAATAAATGAAATAAAGAAATCATCGACATTTTGTTTTCTTTATCGTACAAATACCGCACCAGAGTGACCAGCTCAGGCTCGGGGGCTCCATCAAAGTCAGAGTCAAGATAGCCTCTCAGAAGCTGAGCGTACTTTACAGGGCCCACGGTTGAATTTGGAAGCCACCTCTGGTCTAAAATACCAGAAGAAAAACCCTTGACTCTGTGCAAAAACGGGTGGCCCATTTGATAGATTCTTCTGTGTTAACAAACGGATTGCAATCTTTAGAGCAAAGGTGACAGGTAGGTACGAAATCCTTGTTCTACCGATATAACGATGGAAGATGCTCCGTGGAACTAACGTCATTGATCCCTTCGGCACAAACAACACATGTACACGGTTGACTTTTGTTACACTTTTACGACTCGTTCTTGAGTTCAACTGGCATTGGGCTGTGAAATGATTTTCCGGCCTCTGTGTTCCCTCCCTCTTACAACACGCGTCTCTTCTAGACCCATGTTCACTTTTTCCCCTCCTCAGAGAGACCCTCCATAAAGCGTCTTCCAAGACGACAGAGACTCTGGAGCACAATATTTTCCTCGGGGCCTCCTCTGTGAAGTTAATGTAAAAAAATAATTTTATAAAGCCATCCGGAGCCAGGGGAGCTATGGTATGTTGTGAAGCTGAAAGGAATGGTGGATGGAAGAGGACGAGGAAGAGGAAGTTGAAAATTACCTGGCTATTCAGATCTGGTTGCTAAACAGAGCTAATGCCATTTCATGCTACATTTCCATGTCGAATGCCGGTCCTTCAACGGTTTTTTTTTTAATTAAAGTATTATGAAAGATAAAGATCATTGATATTTTGAAATTATGTAGATAATTTAGGTCCCATTGGACGAGTAGTTTAAGGCTCTGCAACCGGGATCGAAAAGAAGAAGATGGAGAGATACGAAATTACGAATGTTAGAGGAGAGCGCTAACATTTACAGCGACAAAATCGATGCGAAAATTGCGAAAACGTTTAATAAAACACGACTTGTTTAAAACAGAGCAAAAATCTCGCGGGTATTATCTTAAACAGCATTTAAAGAAACACTGTGAATTTTTTCATACATATGACTTGTAAAATAACTGAAACAAACGTGTTTATAATAATTTTTGCAGCATACTTTGCGATTTTTTTCTATCGAGGGAATTTTATATAATTTGCATTTCGGCGCGGGCAAAGTCTAGATATTATCTTCAAGAAAAAACATATATATTTTTAAGAGCTTTAAAACTTACCGTGCTTAAGGGAAATATGTAATAAATCGGTAGAAATCCGGGTTGCGGGCCTTTAAGGCGATGACGTAGTAAGACAGAGGATCCCTAGTTCGATTCCTTATTTTTCCATTTTTTTTTAATTTTCTTTGTCTTTGGTTTTGTTTCATATTTCCTTTAGATTTATTATTATCATCTTCCTTTTGAATGATTGATTTTCCATTAATTGAAATAACGATATATAACTTTCAAAAGTTATTCCAACAGAATTGAATAGAGCATTACGTTTTAGTTGTTTTAATAATCAATAAATACAGTTATTAAGGAATCTAATATGCAGATAAATTTAGGTAATGTACGTAATTATCTCACATAAATAACGTCATTACCGTAATTCCCATTTTTGTTATGAAGAATGACCATGAAAACGAAATTATTTTCGTTGATATTTTATGCTCAATTTATACGACCGTATAAATGAACTATAAATAATAGTATCGAATGTAAAGCTACACGAAGAGAACGACTAGGTACATTTTAGATAGTGAATGGTGTTGAAAAAACCAAAATTTATAAATAAGGTGTACGAAACTGTAATATAAACCGGTTTCATATCTGTTACCAATGTAATGTAATAATGGGGGTGATTTTAACTTTAACATCTTTAACACATTTGCTAAATGCATAGCCTAAAATATTTTTCATGAATCCAGATTTGCAAGTCGTTCTTTTCAATTTTTAAGGGTGCGTGAGGAGGAATTATTTTACGGGTTGAGCATAAAATCATGTATCCTGTTTTAATTACATTCATTTTTAAGATATTTTATTGGAGCCAAATGTTATTTTTGTCTTTGTCACTATGTATTTCTAGTGAGGGATGGGTATAAATTTGGGACAGTGCATTTAGTTTTAGTGTCGCTTGCTTTCGTTTAATTGATTTTCAAATCATAACGGTGCTAAAGAAGTTTTCACCTCAAAAATTAAAAACTGCTTTCGTTAGATTCCTAAAAATACCACATCCCATATTCGCGTCAAATAAAGCAGTATTTCGATATTTCTTGTCGAAATCTTTTATTTATTTATTTATTTATTTATATATGCATATTTATTACAATACATTACAAAATGATACTTTTTCTGTCCAACTGGGAAGGATTCCCGTTTCATAACAGCCAAATTATATATTTAGTTCATAATATTCTTAACAAAGGAATGGTTTCGTTCAAGAGATCACAGGAATTTGCTTCTGTCAAGACAACTTTTGAGAAGTTTAAAAATTGTATTCTATACGAAGGGATGGTTTCTTTATGTCTTTGAAAGAATCGCAAAGATGTGATTTTTTTTCAAGATCATTTTGGAGAACATTAATAATTGCATTCAGAGTGAATGAATGGTTTCTTTAGTGAGATCACGAGTAGGAGGTTCTTTCCAGACCATTTTAGAGAACATTTACAATTGCATAATTAGAATTTACACATTTATAAACCAATATTTGACATATGAATTCCCAATGTATTTATGACTATTTAATTTTAATGTAGTACTGTAATTTTTCGAATTTCTTAAATAGTAGAAATTACACAATTATAAACCAAATATATGACAAATGATTTTATTCAAGCTCTTTTTACACTTGACTTTCAAAATAAGATGAAAATTACCATCATCTGATTTTGATAAACTTTGCATAAAGCCCGAAAGTGCAGCCAGTTAATATAATAATAATCCGATTACAAGTGTTGGACGGGTTTATGACGGGTGTTGGCGGTTAGCGGTGGCTGGTTCGCTGAAGGACCTACACTAACAGGACACGGGACCCGCAAACCATAATTCCATTAGCAATATTAGCTACGTGACTCACATGACCTACTGGAGTGTAATGTCCCATCCCTGTTCGCCTATCCGCCCATCTCCGCCCATCTCCGCCTACCCGCAAGAGCAGTGTGGGCAATTGAACGCCAGATCACTTTGAGAGAGATATCCAGCCTTTTTTGATAAAAGCTTTTATCCATTGATCCGCAAACAACTTTTATGATCACATTTTTTTAATAATAATATATTTTTTAAATACATTTATATTTTTAATGTATGTTTAATTCGTGTAGGTATTTCTTAAATGTATCAATTAATTATTTATATTTACGATTCTTAGTACTCTTTGAAAATTCGCAATTTTTAAATAATATATACATTTTTTAACATTAGCTCAATAGAGAAAAATAATTTCACTCAGGGCCTTTGTCATCTTTGATGATGCTGTGTGGATTATTTTTAAGGAAAGTAAGGAGGACGTTCTGGAAAGGAAAGGGTAAGAAGGATGGGTAGGAATATGGGGTTCAGAACCCGGGAACCCCAGCTAAGTCACCAAATATAGCAAACTACTTGGGGTGACGTATGACAGTGGTGTTGGTTATTTAATAAATGGTTTCCGGGTGGCAAATTGTGCAATAGGTACATAATTTTTAATATTTTTATAAATCACCTTTTTTTAATTTACATATTTAAATTGCCTAAGCATTTTTAAAACAAATTCTTATTTTTAAAGAGGCATATATTTTGAAAAACTTTTTCTTTATGTGTCTGGATAAATTATTTTTAATATGTCACAACATTTTTAAAATAGATAATATTATACATATCTTTAATAAGGATATGTACGAGTACAAATATATTTTTTAAAACATATATTTTTGAAGTTTTTTTTTACAATAACTTCACACGAGAGGCACTGAGGAAAATAATTTCCCTCGGGGCCTATGTCATCTGAGATGAAGTGTGGGGGGATCTTTTTGAGGGGAAGAAGGAATGAACATTGGTCTTGAGAGACCCATGTTGTAGGAATGAAAAATACAGAGGCCAGCAAACCGTTACACAGCCGAGCTGTTGAACACAAGAACGAGTCGAAGAAGCGACCAATGTGACAAATGTCAACCGTGAACATATGTTGGGCACGCGTTCGGCGTGTTTCCCGACAATGCACCGGTGCCGAAAGGATCAATGACGCTAGTTCCTCGGAGCATTTTCCATTGAAATACCGGTGTATTTTTTAAGTATTTGTCTTTTTTTAAGTGTACCTACTAGGGAATGCAATCCCGATGTCGCGGGATCTCGATCTCGCGAGATCTCGTGACATTTTTCGGGATCAATCCCGAAGAATAATATGACGAGATCCCGTTCGAGATCGACGGAATGGGCGGCAGTAGTCAGCGACGCTACACACGTCCACTCAGGCCGAGAGTGGTGCGCTGACTGACTGATGGTCGGGCGGGAGTGTCGATCGAAGAAAGAAAACTATCCCGACTATTTACGAATATTAGCGACGGATGACGAGGGGGACAGATAATATAAAACTATATCAAGAAAGAGATACTTGTGAGCGTGCAGGCAGCCATTTGTTTGTTTTAGTTGTGCAGTTATGGTCATTACTTTTTCTTAAATTATGCATTTTTTATTGTTTATAGTTAAATAAACATAATTTTTGGATTCTTACGTTGTTAATATCTTAAAATGTCGAAAAATAATCCAGATCAAGTGTATGTTGAGTTTAGTAGTCGTTTTTTTTTTTTTTACAGTGAATACCGCACAAGAATATCAACTGCTCCCGTCTGGAGCCAGTGAGACTATGGCATCCCCAATTGGGGTATGTTGTGAGGCTGAAGGTAGCGGGGAGGGGAAGGAGGTGGGGAAGAGGAAGGTTGGGAAGTACCTGGCTATTCAGATCTGGCCACTAAACACGGCTGAAGCCATTTTCAAGCAACGTTTCAATTCTGAATGGTGGTCTTACACCAGGGCGATACTGATAGTATCTTCCACTCTGGAACATGCCGCAAACATACTATATATTATTTGTTTACTGGTATGGAGATACGTCAAGAAAGCAGTTAATAATTTGACTGCTCAATGCAAGTTATGTAAAGCTGTTCTCAAAACCACATCCAGGTCCATAAAAGGTTTACATGTCCATTGGATGTCAATCCATAAAATTGACGCAAAATCATTGAATGGGGGAGTCGGAAGAACATCAAGTACTACTGAGCCGGGTATTGTCGATAATTTATCAGGACCTTCAATGTCGTCAGCGTCTACGAGAGCGTCGTGATATTGAGGCTCAATTTACACCAGAAGAACCAGAAGATCGTTCAGCAGATAGCATCCTTAATACAATTTGTTTTTTAAGCAGTTACTTTCAAAATCACCCGTAATTACTTTCTAATCTCCTTAAGCCATATTTTTTCTTTTGATTATTTTTATTTAAAAAAAAACTGTTTATTATTTAGTAACTAGTATTAAAGAATAACGGTTTTTGTTTTCATTAAAACAATATTTTCTTTTAATTAAAGAGATCCCGAAAATTCCGAGATATCGCGAGATTGTAATTTCTGATCTCGAATTTGCGATCTCGAGTCGATTGTATTCCCAATCATTAAATATAATTTATAAATGTATGGGATTGTGTATCTGATTTCAATGTCCATGTCAATATGTATTTATAATTTATACATATAGGTAGTTGTACGTATGTAGGTTTCTCAACACATGTAAGTGAAGTACCTATGGCAAGTGGCAACTGTCGTCATTCTTGTCTAATACCCGATGATATCCGATGAGACAGCTGGGCACCCTCAGTTTTGAGTTCCCTTGCTTCAATATTACACACTACACAGATCATTCATTAGAACGAACATTTGGTCCAGTTAAATATTCATTGTAAACCACACGGTAACCTAAAAAAAGTAACTTAAAATCTTCATGAACCACGACCTTTTTCTAAGATTTCCGAACATACATTAAGAAGTAATCCCAATCACTGAGATTGAAGAAATTTACAAAAGTAAAAATTTACAAAAATAGGTAGGTTTACGTATTATCACTGATACATAAGTTAATAAAAGAGCCTGTGAAGGTTGGCCACCGCTGAACTAAACTGTACACTATTCTGCTTAGTGAATGGTAACCACATCAGCTGTAGAAATCCTTTGCATCAAAGTGACTCCCAAACCACATCAGCCGTAGAAATCCTTTACATCAAAGTGACATGATTAGAACCACTCATTCAATATATCGTTGGTACGCCAACACCGTCACTTAGTCAATTGGTTAACGTGGATTTCTGGAGCAATTACATTTCAACGATTAACGCTTTGAGAAATTGAATAATAGATTTGAAGTGAAGTCTGACTGAAACTAATACAACCCATGTATTAGTTTTTTTTAATTTTATTTTATTAATTGTTAGAAAAGTCAGTAAAGATAAATAACTTTCAGGTGACACTTAAAATTCAAAATCAACGTTTTAAACTTAAATAATATATTAGGCAATAAAGATAAATGTATTAGGTAATTAACCACTTATATGTATTTTGCAATTGTGCAGGTTTTTTGTCTTAAACCTACCATCAGATTTATAAAAACTTTGTTTTATTTCCGCTTTGCAATTAAAGCTCTATACATGAAATATTTCTAATTGTAGCTGAATATTAAAAACTGTTTTTGAAAGGTAATGAAATAATCTTTCGAATTGCATTATTAAAAATAAACATTAACAATTGTAAATATTAAAATTTAGAATGTGTAGCGGTACCAAGGGGGGGGGGGGGGCACCTACCTTTTGCTCTCGGCTAGCTCAAGTCGTCAGCAGGCAGGAATCCTCTCCTTGTCAAGGTCGTAGGTAACTAGGTTTAAATGGTACATAGGTATTCGCCAATCCCGCCCACGTGGTCCCATCAAATGAAAGAGGAAGTTGGGTGAAACATAACTATATTGTCTGGTATACACAATTACAACATCAAGCAAAACACAATATTAGTCACAAAACAACACAATGCCTAACTAGGTATTTCCTAACAAAGGGGTCTCTCAAATCTCTCCGGGAATGTGGTCGTTTCAACCGAGAACTACTATGGGACACATTAATTAAGAGGGAAATTGAGGCTTAACTCACAGCTGGTGGTCTGATGCAGGAAACCGGGGCAGCAGGCCAGGTAGCTCCAACACTCTGCCAGGCAGTTGTAACTCCACACAGAGAGTGTCATGTTCGCGACCTCGTACTTTTACTGTTCAAATCGTAAAGTAAAATAGTAAAATATTAAATTAAAACAAATCCCTTTTTATACTCACTTATTTAATCAAAATTTTCAACATATTTCGAAACCAATGGTTCAATCAAAATTGTCAACTTATTTCGAAACCAATGGTTCAATCAAAATTGTCAACATATTTCGAAACCAATTATTCAATCAAAATTGTCAACATATTTCGAAACCGATTGTTCATTCAAAATTGTAAACATATTTTGAAACCAGTGGTTCCTTCGTTAAAATAAAATTAAAATTAACAACACACAAACAAGTATAGACAAATAAAGCCTTTAGTCTGAAGACATCACAAAAAGTGGTGATTAATTAATTAAAGCAATGAAATCTTGAATATACCTAACTAACTAAACAACCATCAAGACGTTTTCTGCACGGGTAGACAGAGAGGACGGACCGCCAAACAACTCGGTCTTGGCGCACACAAAATTTAAACGTGAGTTAGAAAAAATAGGAAAAAATTGAAGAAGTAGATAATACTAATAAATCTAAACGAAACAGAACTAGACACACAAATTAAAAGGTAAAAAATGCTACTTAGAACCGATCCCGGAATATCTGCCTTGCAAGAAGTAAAGTATTAAATTAAAACAAATCACTTTTTATACCCACTTATTTAATCAAAATTGTCAACATATTTCAAAACCAATGATTCAATCAAAATTGTCAACATATTTCGAAACCAATTGTTCAATCAAAATTGTCAACATATTTCGAAACCCATTGTTCATTCAAAATTGTAAACATATTTTGAAACCAGTGGTTCCTTCGTTAAGATAAAATTAAAATTAACAAAACACAAACGAGTATAGACAAATAAAGCCTTTAGTCTGAAGACATCACAAAGAGTGGTGATTAGTTAATTAAAAGTAACATGAAAAACAAGTAAGTATATAAAATAAAATATAAAAATTATTTTAAATTAGCTGACCCGGACACGCGTTGCTGTGGCTAACGAAACGCAACGCCAACTACTGGTTAGTTATCCAACCTTTATGACCAACGCCATCTGTTAATTTGCATACAAATCAAATCAACACCGCCCGCTTCCCAGTCTGCTTCCTTTACATATTATATATTCCCACCAATTTAAACAAAACCTTGACAAGTAATATACCTAAACCTTCATCATGAATCACTCTATCTATTGGTGAAAACCGCACGAAATTCCTTCATTAGTTTTTGAGCTTTATCGCGAACAGAACAATCGTAAATTATTATAAATATAAGTTTAATATGATTTTTTTTCTAATGTTATAGATTATTAATTATTTAATTAGCTATTAACATAAAATTGTTAAACCAATGTAATTTATGGACCCCAAATTTTTTTTTTTTTTTTTAGTAATTTAATTAAAATTAAAATTGATAATGTTATTAATAAATGCAAATTCAACTCATCCTTGGTCCCACAAATTATCAGCTTACCATTCAATGACTCATTAACATTCCCTTATATAATAAAGCATACGTAAAAGAAAAGGAAACTATTAAAATAATCGCGATTAATAACGGTTATGAGGCAAAAAACATTGAACAAATAATAAAAAACAAGAAATACAAAAATAAAATTAATTTAATATATCCGGTACATAACAAAAAAATAGAAAAATTTGCATGTCTCGAATTCCTCGGCCCAATATCTTTAAAAATTGCAAAAGAAATTAAAAAATGTGGTTTAAATATAGCTTTTAGAACCAATAATAATATGGGAACAAGCCTTAAAAACTCAAAAAGTAGAAATCCTAAACTCAATAACGGTGGCATATATGAATTAAAATGTGACCACGCCGACTGTAACGCTACGTACATCGGACAAACAGGTAGGGCATTCTCAACTAGATTCAAAGAACATATAAGATGTTATAAAAATAAAAACACCTCTTCAAAATTCGCCGAACATCTCTTAGTGAATAATCACGTTTCACTTAAAAATAACCAGCCAAAACCATTACATATAGAACGAAAGGGTCTTACATTAAATTTGCTTGAACAATTAGAAATCAATAAACGAACGAATGACCCCAACATAACGCTAATTAATAAAGTAAAGAAAATTATTTATTCCCCACTACTTAGTATGTTTACCAAACCTAAAAAAAAAATGCACTTAAATGATTCTTAGCAATAACGTCATTCTAAATCAATTAAGAAAACCCCTACACTTAGTGCAAGGTAAACCAAAGGGAAATACTACGAATCCCACATTAGCACTCTCTCAATTAGTGTCTCTACAAATTGGTTTAACCGGTAATAAATCAACTTAGACACCTTCAAAAATTGACATTTAAAATCTTATAAATAAGTCGTCCGTACGTGGCTTCACCACAGTTTGAAAATGACCTTACAAGTCGAAACAGATGTAACTAAAACACTAACCAAAAAACTTGCAGAACTCGATAATAACATTATCAAATTTAATTTTAATTAAATTTCTAAAAATTTTAATGACCCCTGATTTGTTCAAAAAATCACCCTTGTCCTTGTTATTAAATATATTATAATTTCTTTAAATTTGTTATTAGTTTTCTAATTTTCTAAAAGTAATTATTTGGGTTACCTGAAAATATTTACAGGCAATGTTGATAACCAAAAATGATACTACAATCATTATAAGCGAAATACATTGCTTGTCCAAAGATGGCGGACTTATCTAGCGGAGGAATTGGACTCACGTAAAATTGAATTAAGCCACCGACCGGTCATAATAGTTATATACCTAACTCAATTAAAAATGGAATAATGTTGGTTTATTCAATTTGTTATTCAGATTTAAACTGGCAATTTATAAATTTCCATTCTATCCTCAGTGTTTACTGAGTCGTTAGATTCCTTTGTGAATTCAATTTTATTACGTTGAATCGCATTTCCTGATTTTCACTGCTCAGCTTTGTTTCCCGGAATCATGGAATTCAATTTTACAACGAAGAATAAACCTAATAATAATGTTATTGTGAAAGCTTTGAAAGGTTAAACATCTGTGGTAATTGAATAAGCAATGAAATCTTGAATATACCTAACTAACTACACAACCATCAAGACGTTTTCTGCACGGATAGACAGAGAGGACGGACCGCCAAACAACTCGGTCTTGGCGCACACTCCTTCCTCATTCATATTCATTCATCGTCACATATAAATTCTTTTCCATTATGCTGACTCTTGACATGGTCTTTCTTGTCTGCCTTGGAAATCCCCGACTTCTTCTACCATTCATTCACATTCCTTTTTATCCTTGCACTCCATTCTTTATTCGCTCTAAATGCCCAAGCCATCTGAGCATCCCTTTCTTAATCTTGAATTCTTTGCGGATCTCCACATTTTTCACACGATCATACATGGTTTTACCACACATACGCAACAGGAATCTCATTTCCACGACATTCAGTCTACTTGCACCCTTCCTCTGCCAGTTCCATAAATCACTGCCATACACCAGGGTAGATACAAACATTTTTTGGGCTACCTTCGCTTCTTTGGACAGTTTGTTGTTAGCGCCAAATACGCTAAGTCCTCCATTACCTGCATTTACTCTTCTTTATCAGCTTTCCCTTCTCTCGTAGTTATAGTTCCCAAATACAAAAAAATACCCTGCTCCAACACCTGTATTCATCATTCATAACTGTATTGAACACTATTTACATACTCTCTCTTTCAAAAATGTTTCCCGCTTGTAATATGCGTTTCCGGACACGGTGTACGAAGTAACTAGCTTGGTGTAATGTGCACAAGATAATTATCATTTTAAAAATTCAGTTATTAAGGATGTACAAATCAAAATCGCGTAATACTTTAATTTTTGAAACATAATTTTTATTATGCTATTTATTATTTGAAACAACGTACATTCTCTAAGGCCACGTCCGCATAGGCGGTTTGCTTAGCGCCTAGAGCCTAGCGAGTCACCTAGCGAGTAGCTTAATAAAACGAACGTTCTCGAATTTTAGCGACCGGCCGCACTGCGCGCTTGGCGCCTAGATAGGTAGTAGATAGCCGCTTGGCGTGTATCCAGGTAAACCAACGTGTTGGTTTTTTGCCACTAGGCGCGAGGCATTTTAGAAGAAAAAATTGGATGAAATATTATTAGACAGTTGTCAGAAACTATGGGAAGATGTAGCAATCTAAGTAGAAAAAGATGGTTAGTACTAAAAAGTGCTTTATTTATGATGCGATTTTTTTTACATTGAGAAGTTAATTGTGGTTATGAATTTTCGTGATTTGTTTTTGGGATGTTATGCCATGTTGCAGCTCATCTGCCCTGATGACAGTGGTGATGGACATTGTAACGCTGTCCGAAACTTTGGCTAAAGGAGGTAGCGTAACACGGCACAACACCCCAAAAACAAATATCGAAAATACTTTTGGCCGTGAAAATCTAAAGACGTACATGGTTATGAATATTTTAAAAATGAATTTTCTGTAAGTAGCAGTTTTAGAACTAATTTTGAAAGTGACATCTCGTCAACGTGCCGACAAGCAAATGACCAAGGCACCTAGCGACCCACCACGCAAACCACCTTCAGTGCGGCCACCATGTATCCCAGCAAGTAGCCAGAGTGCAAGCCATCAGGCTCTAGGCGCTAAGCCAGCCACCTGCCTGTGCGTTCGTAGCCTAAGGGTTATAAAAAAAAATACCCTGATAAGAAGAAATAAAAACCCTTCACGAGTACTTTGGGTAGGTACTGCTATTTTCACAATTCTTGTAGATTCTCAAATTTCTTAGAATTTTGATTTCATTTTTGTCCTCAACATTATTTTTACTCGTGTAATAGGTTTTGCCATAACGCTTGTGGCGACAAGCTGCTTGAATGCTTAGCCGATTGAATTTTCATAACATTAAAAAATTAACTTTTTTTAAATAGACTAAATCCCAGGTAAGACTGAAACTAAAACTGCGGTGGGATTAAAAAATAAAATCGAGTTTATCCGGCGAATGATGAAAACAAATTAAAAGATCGCCGCGGTAATATTGTAGAAGACGAGTCGAAATTGTTGCAAATATAAATAAAATTACATTTCTCAGTATTCTATAATCGTTGGGATGTTGAGAGAGACGGGTTGTTTATTATATTTTACAGTATTTCCTTCGCCCCACGGCGTTCAATTCACGGGAAATATTAAGGATTTAGCTATTTCAACCCCAGACAGGTAAGTTGGATTGGAAGGATACCTCAATAGGATTTTTTTATAAATAAAGTGAAAAGGGTGAATGGGTCTGTTAGATTGTTGATTTTAAGATTTTTAAATAACTGCCTCCGCTTAATAATTACCACTTTATGATTTCTACCGTATTTCATAAAGGCCTGTAATGTATTGAAAAGCTTCTAAGTGATGCCGTCAGATGCCAGCAGGGAAAGTGCTCCTATGGATGGCCGATAGGGGCTTTAAATTTTATTTGATTATTTTACAATTAATTCATTTAAAAAATAATATATAGTATATTTGCGGCACGTTCCAGGGTGGAAGATATTCTCAGTATCGCACTGGTATAAGACCATCATTCAGAATTGAAATATTGCTTGAAAAAGCTTTCGTCGTGTTTAGTGACCAGATCTGAATAGCCAGGTACTTCCCCACTTTCTCTTCCCATTTTCTTCCCCTTCCCACTACCTTCAGGCTCAAAACATACCCCAATTGGGGATGCCATGATCTCACTGGCTCCAGATGGGAGCAGCTGGGACTCGACTGGGAATAGTGAGATATTCACATAAAAGGGGTACCCGAGTAGGCGAGTGCCGCCGAGACTGGCTCTGGCCGGCCTACCGACCAGATTCAATTAGCCACTAGTATAGACAGTATTATTGCATTGTAAATACGTAAACTCATAATTAACCAATTTGTCATCAAGAACCTAAGGTTATTGAGGAGTCTCCCACAGAACTAATAGTGTTTGAATGTAAATAATACACAACATTACATCACAGGTTTATGGAAGTATATGATAGGTAATCGAAGATTCCAGTATCTTAGCGACTACCGCCACACATTTAGTAAATTCGTCGGCGACGCCAGTCTCCATCGACCAGCCGGGCTAGGTTGTTCCCATTCACGTCATCGAGACTTTAAACATATTGTCATTTTGTGACTTTGTGTGTGCTTAAGATGTTACAATAAACTTTCGAAAAATATCTGAAGAAAAGTTTCCAAAGTCATAATAGTGATGGTTTGGCGAGTTTCAAAACCTTCAGTATGGCAAGACGGAAGGAAAATGGATGTGTTAGTTGTAGCGTCAAATACCTGGGATATATTATCACAGACCACCTGAAAATTTGGGAGGCGGGAATGGCTACCGCCGCCCCGGGAACCTTTATTGGATAACCAACACCTCTGCCATAGGTCACCCCAAGTGGTTCGCTACGGTTGGTGATTTAGCAGGGGTGCCCGGGTTCATGGGGTAAGGTTTGTCCAGGTCTTGGAGGCGGATGACCAAGACACACTAAACCCAAGATTCCTACCCACCCCTTAAACCCTTTTCCTTCCCAGATCTCTCCTCTCCTTCCTTTCCTTAAAAAACCCTCCACACAGCATCCCCAAAGATGACATAGGCCCTGAGGGAAATTATTTTCCTCAGAGCCTCCTGTGTGGATCTCATGTAAAAAAAAATGTATAGAAATGTAGAGACTTTCAAATAAAAAAAAATTGCTACCTTGTGAGAGCCCTGAAGGATTAACCATAAGTTACTTATACCGGGGCGGGTATGCGGTGGAAACCTCCAGACCACCTGAAAGACATCAAAGATATGGAAAGTCAAAGAAGAGCGATATCCATTAAAGCAGGTGTGCTGTCAAGGCGTTTTCACTTTTGCAGTACAAACTTCAAAAGTATACATTCTGCACGTCGCTTTTTACCTCAGAACTGTGGGTAAATTACACTGCACCCCAATGGCTTAGGCTAAAAGTCGCTTAAATAATGCTTATCGCCAACTTCCGAGATACTGAAGTGCTACGGAAATGTTGCTGGAGGGACCAGTTCACACTTTCAGAGGTCTTCTCCACCAACGCATGGGTAGTTTATGGTGTATACTGCCCCAATCGAATATTAGAAGCATCACTCTTATGGTTGCCGTGGATGGAGTCTTCCCCGGTGGCTCGATACAGGAGACGGTTCAAATATCCTCCATAGACGGCTGCTTGCATGAATTTTTCATTTCTTTTCCACATCATTTTAGGCAATCCTAAAAACATAATATACAGAACTCTACCTAACGATGTTGGTGAATACCCTCAAAAGACAAAAACGAGAGGAAGGACAAAAATAGTTTAACCGATAATTAATTGCATCGAAATCAAAATAATAGACAAGTAAACAGTCAACTTCCCATTAACCTTTCAAGTTTTTATCAAAATTGTAACAACATACGGTTGAGAGAATCAAGGCTTCTTCTCAGTAGCCCGCGTGGTGTGGGCTGACCAATCTCCCAATCTTTTGGAGTATTACAATTTAATAAAGGTTATATTATTTTAACCCCAATAAAATTTATTATATCTAGGGTAATTTTTTATTTGGGTGGTTCTCTTTAAAAGGTGGTTCTTGGAGATGTGTTTTAATTTTAACTTGAAACAAAAATTATTTAAATCTTTATTCATAAATAAATTAACTGGCGTTGTAACCAATCATTGCGGCATTTCTCCGAATGAATAATTACCAGGAAGACGTTCCTCTATTGTCATAGTCGGCCCGTGTTTTTTTTTTCAAAATGTTCAATCTTAACCCCCCAGGCTAATCTGATCGCTTTTCGGAACAATTCATACAGGTTTCATAGAAATCGTTTCGCCTACCTTACTATCATGGTTAGAAAGATAATCTAAATGTGCAGGGGGGGGCAACTGTCGGGGGGTTAACTTTCATGGAATCGTGACGTGTAAATGAGAATGTAGCAGAACTCCCACAACTTCTACCATACCATTCAATGTTATATTAAGTTGAAAAGTAAGCAGGTAGTTCTTACTAATTCAAATATAATATAAACATAAAAATGTACTACAATACAAATTTTGACTGGGCTATGAAAATGTACATAATTTATATAAATATACATTGCTAATCATCAAATTATAGGTACCTGAGCTTCGTAATGTATACCTGCTAACCACAAATTAGTTAATATTTATTTTTCATCCCTGGCCGTAATGTTTTTTTTTTTGTTGTTTGTTATTCATAAGAAAAAATGAAGAGAAAATATGAAATTTCTACAAACCATATTTTATTCAATTCCCAAGAAAAACATACTTAAAAAAAACATTTCCTTGAAATAATATTTTCTTGTGTGTAGATAAATGATTATTTCATCTTTATTCTGTTCGTGGAAAATTATCTACATATTATTTACTTAACGTAAAAGGGGAAAAATGCGATTATATTTAAATGCTCTTAATTCTGTCGAAACGTTTTTTACGTTAATACGAGTATTAATAATACAATGTTTCTCATTTTTCGTGGGTTTAAAATGCGAAAACAATATCAACCATTTTGAAACTGTCACTGACCTTTGAGGTAGATATATTTTTTTATTTACAGTAAATACCGCACAAGAATCTCAACTGCTCCCGTCTGGAGCCAGTGAGACTATGGCATCCCCAATTGGGGTATGTTGTGAGGCTGAAGATAGCGGGGAGGGGAAGGAGGTGGGGAAGAGGAAGGTTGGGAAGTACCTGGCTATTCAGATCTGGTCACTAAACACGGCTAAAGCCATTTTCAAGCAATGTTTCAATTCTGAATGGTGGTCTTACACCAGGGCGATACTGATAGTATCTTCCACTCAGGAACATGCCGCAAATATACTATATATTATTTTAAATGAATTAATTGTGAAATAACACAAATTAATCAAATAAAATTTATTTGCGCATGCCGGGTTCGAACCCGCGACCTCCGGAATGTGAGTCAAGAGTCTTAGCCACTGGACTACGGAGGTCGTCGATATTATGCCACCAAAGTTAATAAAGATGATTGTATTATAATATGCGAGTATGGGGTGTTTAATATCCCCAGACTCTCTGAGATTAATACTCAAAAAAATATTATTGATTATGAATTTAATTTAAAATATCAAGAGGAATGGCGATCCTACAAATCTCAATAGAAAAACAGAGTCACTAACTTTTTATGTAGTACTCTGCAGCTTGGGAGGCCTCCCGTAATTTTATTCATTTAAAATTCAGATCAATATTATTTTTTTGTAACTTTGAAACACGCACAAAAGTCAGTTGTCAACTATACACAAATGGAGTAGAATTCACGGGTGAAATGCAGATCCGGACACAGTTTGGAAATTTAATAAAAAGGCACTTTCTAGATGAGAAAAGTGTGGAGAAGCTGAATAAAAAAGGCGCGCTCGGCAAAATTGAGGGAGATACAGCCGTTTAAAGTATAAATAAAATTTCACTTCGTGAACCGATACTACGCCATTTTGTCACTGTAATGTTGATTCACCTTAATTACATTAAAAGGCAACTATTTGCATTAGGGGAAGTGGAAAATATTTCCTTCTAAATTTCGATTACGTAAAATTAAAATTAGCTTTCGTCTTGTGAGATTGAACGCCAGAATCACAAACCATGGTACACAAACCTAGCGTAGCCGCTAAACTACTTGAAAACTGGGATGTTTTTCTTGCCTTGACGCGAGTAGGCGTTATAAAGGGGCACTTTCTTTTGAATCACAAACCATGATACACAAATCTAGCGTAGTCGCTAAACTACTTGAAAACTGGGATGTTTTTCTTGCCTTGACGCGAGTAGGCGTTATAAAGGGGCACTTTCTTTTCTTAGGTTAGTGACAAAATGGCGGGCGGACTGACAGTATCGGTTCGCGAAGTGAAATTTTACTTAACGTAATTGAAAATTAATTACTTATTGTGAGAGAGGTTTTAGGGTGGCACACCTGTTTCCGGCCATACAAGAGCGAGACAGGTGATCCCGCATATAAAAGGAGATGCAGGCCTCTCCTCACTCTCTTTTCCAACCGCCAACACGTTAGTTAGGACGTATTTATAGCCATTACTTATAATAAATATCCATATCGCCAATACGCGCATTATTTATAAATAACCTCGCCTACACTCGAGTCTGTATTTAACAGTGGCGCAGCCTACGGTACACGATTCTGCACAATACGGCAGAAATATCGCGAAAAGAATCGACGCGCAAAAAAATTTGGCACAAAAATTTGGCAAAAATACGCGGTAACATTATTATTTCGGGTCGGTAAGAAAGGCCGGACCGAAATTATTCCAACACTTCACTGCAAGGAGTGAAGTGCAAGAAGACACTGGAGCCAGCCAGCTTTTCGGAAGGGGGAAGCACGGGAGGTCCAGCGTCAATCGACATCTCTGAGGGTCAAGGATCGGAGATCCAGGTCGCAGGAGTGATCTGGGGTAGCCATCGGTGTTACTGTGTGACGGGTCTGGAAGGAGCCATCAATTCACAGGGTCAAGGAGCAGTTTCCGGAGCAGGGTCCAGGGAGCAGACGGCAGAAGAAGAAGCCTCATTGGGAAGTTTTTGTTTTTTCTGTTTTCTTTCTCTCTATTTGGGTACCTTCTGGGCATTGGGAACATGGAGTCTCGAGGATTGGAGTCCTTCAGTTTGCGTGACGGGAACTGGGAGAACTTCAAGGTCCGCCTCGGACAATTTCTCCTCGTGAATGATGAAAAGTTTGCATCGGATGATAAAAAAAGGGCTATTTTCCTGAATGCATTGAAAGATGATTGTTTTTCCTTATTGGTTAATTTGTGCATTCCTAAAAAGGTAACAGATATTAAGTTAGAAGATTTGATATCTAAACTTGATGAGTATTGTTGTTCAACGAAATGTTTTTTTGAAGAGAGATCTAAGTTTTACAGTGCTAAACAAAGAAATGACGAATCAATCCGTGAGTTTGCAGTGCGGTTAAAGTCTCTTTCTACTAATTGCAAATTTGGGAATAGTTTATCAGTAAATTTAAGGGATTTCTTTGTTTTGGGTTGTAAACCAGGAAAGGTAAGGGAAAAATTATTTCTCGAGGGTGAATTACACTCGTTCGAAAAATGTTTACAAGTCGCCGAGTGCATTGACCTCGTAGCTTCAACTCAAGCGCAGTCCCGAGTTGATAATACGGTTTACGCTAATGTACAGCTCAAGGCCGGTCGACTCTCTTTTAATAATTCGCGTGTGAAAGACAGAGACGTGAAGCGTTTCGGGCATAGCAACAGGGCACGGTCACAGTCGCCAGCGAACGCTGTGAAACAAAATTGTACCGTTTGTGGTCACAATAATCACATCGCGACGGAATGTAGATATAAAAATTATTTATGTAAAATTTGCAGTACGAAGGGTCATCTCGCAAAACAGTGCAAGCGTTCCTCAACACGTAAGAGTGTGAATACTTTGTTGTCGGACACAAAGTTGGGTGAAGTTAATAGTGTCGAACCATTTTTTATTGAAGTTTCACTAGACGGGATCAAGAGTAAATTCATGGTAGATTCTGGAGCATCTTGTTGCGTAATTTCCAAGGAGTGTTATTTCAGTAAATTCAGTAGAATCAAGCTAGTGCACGAAGACATTAGTCTACGGGGTTTTGACAATACGCTCGTGAAAGTGGTAGGTACAATTACGCCACAAGTGGAATTTAACGGTCAGTGTCACAATTTGAAATTTGTTGTTGTCACAAGTGCTTCGTTATCGATAGTGGGGCGTGATTTTATGAATCTTTTTAACGTCGGGATTAACGGAATAGTAAACAGTATAAAACAGAATACTTTGAAGCAGCGATTAGTAAAAAAATTCCCGGAAGTTTTTACGGATAAACTAGGAAAATTTAATAAGTACGAAGTGAATTTAACTTTAAAAGAGACCGCTATTCCGATATTTCGTAATCACAGAGTTATGCCGTTCGCTTTGAAAGAAAAAGTCGAAAGGGAGTTAGATAGTTTACTGTCAGACGGTATTATAGAACAAGTCCAGTTTAGTGAGTTTGCAAGTCCAATTGTTCCAGTAATTAAGAAAAACGGTAGTATTAGATTATGTGGTGATTATAAATCGACAGTGAATAATCAGTTATTAGTTGACAAATATCCATTACCTAGGATAGAGGAGCTATTAACGAAAGTAAATGGTGGGAAAGTTTTTGCAAAAATCGATCTTAAATCGGCGTATAGTCAATTTGTTTTAAAAAAGGAGTGTAGGCGTTTTACAACAATCAATACCCATTTAGGATTGTTTCAGTATAAGCGGTTAGTGTACGGGTTATCTCCCGCGCCAGCTATATTTGCAAAGGCAATGGCAAATTGTTTGTCAGGATTACAGAACATGACGTTTTATTTGGATGATATTATCGTGATAGGGGAAGACGAAGACGATTTAGAGAAAAACGTATGTGTCGTGTTAGAAAGGTTGAAACATTGTAATCTAACAGTGAATAGTGACAAGTGTGAATTCAATTTAAAAGTTATTGAGTTTTTAGGTTATAAAATAAGTGAACAAGGGATTCAACCGTGTGAACGGAATAAAGAAGCCATTTTAAATGCACCAGCACCTAGTGATTTAAATAATTTAAGAAGTTTATTAGGTATGATTAGTTATTATCGTAATTTTATTCCAAATATGGCAAATATATTGTCACCATTATACGAATTACTTAAAAAAGATGTTAAGTTTCAATGGGGTACGGAACAAGAAAATAGTTTTGCGATAATTAAAAGAATATTAACTTCGGATAGGATTTTAACGCATTTTGACGAAAATATACCTGTGAAACTTGTCACAGATGGTAGTTTTAATGGGGTAGCAGCAACATTACTTCATAGGTTTCAAAATGGCGTAGAAAGACCGATTGGGTTCGCAAGCAGAACTTTAACTAAAGCGGAAAAGAATTATTCTATTCTAGATATTGAAGCAACAGCAATTATTTTTGGAATTAAGAAGTTTTATCAATATTTGTACGGCAGAGAATTTATTTTAGCTGTGGATAATCAGCCGTTAGTGAGAATTTTAGGTGAAAATAAAGAAGTACCTAAGATTGCCGCGTCAAGGTTACAGAGATATGCTATTATGTTAGGTTCGTTTAATTTTAAAATTGAATATGTAAAATCGAAAAATAATTGTTCAGACTTTCTGAGCAGGTGTCCGATTGAAAAGGTTAGCTGTGAAGATGAGATAGAGTCTGATTACATTAATTATTTCGAGAATAATGGGTTTAATTTGTCTTTAGACGTGATAAAAAGCGAAACCGAAAAGGATGATGTGTTAGGTCAAGTAAAAAATTTTCTTATCGAAGGTTGGCCAGCATCAGTAAAAAAGGCACAAAGTGGTAACTTTATTAGAATTTTTTGGGAAAAAAGGTTAGAATTGTCTTTGATAAATGGGTGTGTTTTATATCAACATAGGGTTGTTGTACCTGAGTCTTTAAGACAAGAGGTTTTAAAGATGTTACATAGATCTCACTTAGGGGTTTTTAAGACTAAAGGTATTGCAAAAAGCTTTGTCTGGTGGCCAAAAATTAATCAAGATTTGGAGAAAATAACGGAAAATTGTAGAGATTGTTTAGAAATTAAACCAGAATCACAAAAGAGTTCTTTAGCAGTGTGGCCATATGAACCTGAAGTATGGTTCAGGGTACATATTGATCATGGTAGTTTGTATAACAAAAATTTTTTAGTGGTGGTAGACTCTTCTTCAAAGTGGATTGAGTGTCTGGAAGTAAACAGTCTGTCTTCAAAAGAAAATATCGAAATACTTCATAGATTATTTTCGCAATTTGGTTTTCCTGCAACTTTAGTTAGTGATAATGGTACGTGTTTTTGTTCTGAGGATTTTGAAAATTTTTGTAAGAAAAATGGGATAGAACATATCACTAGTCCAGTCAATCACCCTAGTAGCAACGGGCAAGCTGAAGCTACAGTAAAGACTTGTAAAAATTTCCTTAAAAAAATTTGTAAACATAATGGATTTCCTTCAGATTATAAAGAAAAGTTAGGTAACTTTTTAGCAGACTATAGGAATACAGTTCACGCAACAACAGGATGTGAGCCATCTGTATTATTAATGGGTAGAAAAATTAGAACAGTATTTGACTCTCTGATTCCAAGGAAAATTGAGGATAGAACGGGTAGTTCAGGTTCTACTCGACGAAACAAAGTAATAAAAAAGGTTACTCAGAGCCAAAACAATCAGAAAAGACAATATAAGGGTAGAGTTAAATCAGGTTTTAATATAGGTCAGAAAGTAATGACTAGAGATTTCAGATCTCAGGGTAATAGGTTATGGGTCCCTGGGGTTATTGTGGATAAAAAAGGTAGTAAAATATATTTCATAAAAATTAACAAGTCTAATATGGTGTGGAAAAGACATTTAGACCAGCTAAAGGAATTACATGTTTCATGGCAGGAGGAAGATAACCAGGAATTCGCGTCTGACACGTTGGAATTGTCGACGGACGAATTAGATCTCTCCGGTATGTTACGTAATAGAAGTGTCTCTAATTCTGTTTCTCCATGTTTCAGGTCTAACCCATGGCAAGGAAGGCTTCGGCCCAGGTGACAGCACTTCGCAGTCGAAATGGACAGAAATGGACAGAAGGGAAACGGAAAGAACAAAAACAAATGTTTTGTTAATTTTAAATGTAATGTGTTAATTTTAAATGTGAAATATGAAATATAAAATATATTGTATGAAATATGTAGCTATAGGTATCACTTATGTAGCCAGGATTCTCCCGTTTAAGTAGGGGAGGATGTGAGAGAGGTTTTAGGGTGGCACACCTGTTTCCGGCCATACAAGAGCGAGACAGGTGATCCCGCATATAAAAGGAGATGCAGGCCTCTCCTCACTCTCTTTTCCAACCGCCAACACGTTAGTTAGGACGTATTTATAGCCATTACTTATAATAAATATCCATATCGCCAATACGCGCATTATTTATAAATAACCTCGCCTACACTCGAGTCTGTATTTAACACTTATTCAATTTTTTTTTATTGCTTTCCGCACTTTTTTTCACCTTCCAGATTAAAGTTCTCAACTTAAAACGCGGTAAAAACATGGTTTTTTGCCAAAAACAAGCTGTGCCCGGATCTGCATTCCTCCCGAATTCACAATGATTTGCAAGATTTTCAAAACCATCAGATAATGTGATAGTTAGTTATTCAGTGGTCACAATAATACTTTTAATGAATATATGTTAACTGTACCATTATTCTAAAACGTCAAGTGGGTGACATCTCTGGTTCATTTCGTCAAGCATAATGATATAACAGTCTCTTTGAACGAATACATTTTAGTGTTTCTGAAAATCCGTGAATATCGCCATAATCACCATTCTTGCAATATCAATGTAAATAATTTTTTTCGTATGAACAAAACTAAAAAAAACATTATAATGCCTAACCAATGCTCTTGTTTATTGTGTTGGGGCTCTTCAAGAATAGATAGGTCATTGACACAGGTTTATTATAGTTTTTACATGCTTATGGGTCACACGACCGAACTTAACTGGCTACGAATTATATCAGAGGCTGGCTGGCGAGCGTTGACCGCTCCTAGCGGAAGTGGCCGGTCGGGCATCCCTGGCGGCATCTGTCGGAACTTGAGAGAAGCTCTAAGCCTAACGATAATTGATATCAAAAAAACTAAGTGTCTTTTCAAAACACCACATTAATGAACCTTAAACCGAATTACATCAGATTGATTTACAAATCGTATGTAAAAAGATTAGCATACAGTTATTTTCTAGGCTTTATTTGCTAGGTCTGTAGTCAATGCAGGTAAACGGGAATGAAGCGCATTGGGTAAGTGCATCATAAAGAATTTACATGAACCATTTCGAATAACCTGAAAATAACTTAAACTCTCCTACGACCATCACAGTAAGCGGAAAATATTGCTTGTGTCTCGTGATAGAGGTCATAGCCCGCCGAGGAAATGAACTGGGTGGGATCCAGAAGCAATGCAAACTCAACCACCGACCGGCATTTAGCACATTAATATGTTATAATTCATATTTTACGTAAAACGACAAGTTTTAGGTTGAATTAATTAATTTTAATAGTGGAATTGATAAAAAATAAATAAAAAAAAAAATTACAAATATGTACATTCTACAGGGAAAAATATGAAGGAAGATAAACTGTATAAAATAATACACACTAGTGATGTAACGAATATGAACATCAGAAAAAAGAGACGGGACTTTAAATTATAGGATGGACAATGCTTCATAAGATAACTTACGAATTCAATACTTTCCACGAAACTAAATGGCAAGTCTTCCAAGGCAACCATTTCACTTATTGAATTATCAACGGCCAATGACTTCATCGATTTATTATCCCACTGTTTCGTTCTATCGACACATTC
Source organism: Limnephilus marmoratus (assembly GCA_917880885.1). NCBI lineage: Eukaryota > Metazoa > Arthropoda > Insecta > Trichoptera > Limnephilidae > Limnephilus > Limnephilus marmoratus. Next base: position 48,049,978 of record OU862921.1, on the reverse strand, counting down.
TTGAAGCGGATTTGGTACTTTGATGGGAAGATGATGCCACTTCAAGTGTTTTAGATGCCTCCTGTTTTCGTTTTTCACACTTTTCTAATTCAGAAAACTTTGTTTTATGCATTGCCTTCAAATGATTTCTCACAGCTGTTTTAGTTCTTCCTTTTCTAGAATATTCCTTGTTACACAGCTTGCATTTAGCCGTTCACCCGTTCGGTGTAAAATAAGCCCAAATTTCACTAGAATTTGATTTACTCATGTTAATCACTAATCAATCACGGTCCAACCTTAAAATCCATTTGTTTTTGTTTACAAGCAGACGAAAAATGAAATAAAACAACCGATCGACTTTTTTCGGACCAACTCGGAAATTCTGGGAATAAGATGCAAACGTGAGCCGCTAAGCCAAACATAATTGACGCCAAATTAAAAAAAAAAAACTCAATATTCGCATTCGCATTTGAATATATGTGATGATTTTAAGTACATACTTTTGATCGGATATATTTCGTCCAACTTCTGGGTACCTAGCATGGTCGATCGATATGGGTTTTATCGAAAATGTCGGTAACTTGTCATCGCTCCAGACCACGACTGCAGGCCGCTAACAAACAAATAACAGTTCACGTCAAATAAATTGGAGCCCTTAGTCGTTGTGAACTGTTGTTTGTTCGTTAGCGGCCTGCCGTCGTGCTTATGATCGATAAGAAGTTTTTTTTTTTTTTACAGTGAATACCGCACAAGAATCTCAACTGCTCCCGTCTGGAGCCAGTGAGACTATGGCATCCCCAATTGGGGTATGTTGTGAGGCTGAAGGTAGCGGGGAGGGGAAGGAGGTGGGGAAGAGGAAGGTTGGGAAGTACCTGGCTATTCAGATCTGGTCACTAAACACGGCTAAAGCCATTTTCAAGCAACGTTTCAATTCTGAATGGTGGTCTTACACCAGGGCGATACTGATAGTATCTTCCACTCTGAACATGCCGCTAATATACTACATATTATTTTAAATGAATTAATTGTGAAATAACACAAATTTATCAAATAAAATTTATTTGCGCAAAGTTACCGACATTCTCGATAAAACCTATATCAATCGGCCGTGCTAGCACCCCAGATGATAATAATGATAAATGTAAAACTAGATAAATAACTAGATAAATGTAAAACTATCCATGTAGAGAAAGGCAAAATTGTAGATGGAGAAGAGGGTATATTTAGAAATTTCAAAATTTAAAGTATGAAAGGGGATGAGGTTTATAAATATTTAGGATACCCGCAATCGAATAGATTAGATCACACTAGTATTAAAAATGATATTAGGATTAAATTTCAAACTAGGATCAGAAAAATTTTAAAATGCAATCTATCTGCTAAAAATTTAGTAAAAGCAATAAATACTTGGGCAATACCTCTACTAACGTACTCATTTGGCATAATTAAATGATCCAATACAGATTTAGATAGTTTAGAACGTGGATACGCGCCATAAATATATTTGTATCCATTTTCTTAATCAATTAATAATTTATGCTATGAGACCATGAGGGCGCCATCTATGGTTTTTGTATTGTATTGAATTTACCTATGTGGCTTGAGATGCAGTATATTCATGCGTTTCCTTACCTTTGTGAATCAGGCAATTACTTCTGACGGGAGTGTCAGTAAAAGGCCAAGAGATGTCTCTCCTGGTCAGTCATAAGAATAATTCATCTAATACTTGAATTATTGTTGTACAAAATTTGCCACGTATCATTAATATGCAAATTTATGCATTGTTGAAACTTCCTTGCTGTGCGAAACATCTGTTAAGATTATGCAATACCGCCTTGATATTTTTTTAATGAAAAGAAGTGTCTTTTGTGTTGGACATCGCCAATGAGCTGCATTCTCTGAGTGAGTATTGTTTTGTTTCACTTTGGTTGGAATTGCTGGGTCAACTGTTTTTGTGTCACATAGGGAAGAATTCAATTTTCGTTAATTTACATAGGGTAGTAACTCCCTCGTGTCAGGGGCTATTTACACGCCCCTACATATTTAATGGTCCTTCGAGCCGGATTATTATCCATTCATACATTCAATTCGAGATTATAGCTGATATTACATGGATGTTCGAATTTACGTATTTTTTTTGGTAAATTTGAAGTACCTCTCATTTTTTGAGAACTATAGCTGGTCTTGTTTTTTGCTTTTGGATGACATATTTGGATGTTCGCAGAATTATCGTAATTTTGGATAATTATTCGCAACATTATTATTATTAATTAATTGTTAACATTGTTCGCGGAATTGTCGTAATTTTGGACAATTATTCGCAGCATTATTATTAATTAATTATTAACATTGTAACATTATTGTAAAATTTTGTGGTAATCTTTTCGCATATATAAAAAATGCCAAGAATTACGGAAGAAATTTCAAATGATCAATATGATCGAATGCTTATTTCGTTAACAGCGAAAAAGGAAAAACTTTTTTCACGTATTAATGATCTATTTAACTTGACAAAAAATGTCTCTGATTTCGATTTTAGGAATAATGAAACTTTCATAGATCAGACCGGATTAATAGATGAAATGTACATTCAGTTTGAAAACATTATTGACGATATTAATTTTTGTCAGTTGACTTTAAATCCAGGGTTTCAACCGGAATTTGAATCATTGAATGCCTTTGTGGATCTGTTTTTACCGGTCAAACGAACTCGTAACCTGATACTAGCCTCGGCGCGTACATTCTCGACTCAGAATATGCCCTTGGAATGTTGTATGTGTTGTAAAAAAACTGATCATTTAGTCAACGTTTGCTCAAAGTTTAAATGTATGAGTTCCCCACAGGCTCGATTTGAATTTATAAAATCGAAAAATGCCTGTGTAAATTGCCTTAGTGGTTCACATACAATCAAGTCATGCAAATCGGGGTTAGTTTGTGATTTGTGCAATAAACGTCATCATACATTCTTACATTTTGGCAGTGTGAATAATATGAAAACCAATACTCATGTACATATGTCGCAAGTACCTACTAGTGAAGAACCGTCAGTCCCCCCTCCAGTGTCATCCAGCATCAATGGAACTGGCATTGGTGATAAGCAAGTGGAGGGGACTGCGAATGTCAATTCTTCGTGTTCGCTTTCTGCCAAAGTAACACCGAACTCTTCTATTTTACTTTCGACCGCACAAGTATACGCGAAGCTTAAAAACGGAAATAAAGTTATTGGTCGGTGCCTAATTGATAATGGCTCTCAAAATAATTTGATTACGATAAATTGTTGTAAGTCACTGAATTTACCAATAATTCCTTTGAGCAATTCTTTTGTCAAAGAAATTGGTTCAGCTTCACGACCAATCTTCAGTGACGTCTATTTAGACATTGAGTCGCGCGTGTATTCAAATAATAAATGTCATATACACGCACTTGTCGTTGATAGTATCACAAATAAACTGCCTAATCACTGTATAATCAAAGGTGATATGAGGTTCTTAGTATTCTGTACTAGGTCTGAAATTGCAGATGATGGATATTACATCCATCATGCCGCCATTCGTCCTGATAATCCTATGCCTAGGATTGTGCTGGACGCTAGCGCTAAGACACATACAGGGCTGTCACTAAATGACATCTTGCATACTGGTCTCAATTTGCAAACTGATTGGTTTATGTTTTTATTTGACTTTCGTCAGTTAGCCAAAGATATGAGACCACATTTCCCGTATACTGCCAATGTGGCAGAGTTCAAGTTGTATGTGGACAACCTGGTCTATTCTATTGCAGATGAGTCCAGCGCCGTACGTCTTTCTCGAGAATTAATCTCGTTATTCAAGTCCGGTGCCTTTGATTTGGTCAAATGGACTACTAGTTCTCAAGTTGTACTTGAAAACTGTAATGTCCTGTACTGCAGGTAATACTGGGCCCTTAATCTCCAGTATCGCTCTTGGATGTTTTCAAGGTTACTTATTTAAAACACGTAGTATCTTTGGTACACGGAGACTGTTTATTGGAATATAATATTTACAGTGTTGGCTGTAAGCCGCCTAACGAGAAAGAACGGCACGAGCTCTGTGCTCGCTATTATATTGTGCCGATGTCCGGCCGCTTCGGCTAGGTTCGGTATTCCCGAACCTACCCGACAGATACTCATATAACCAAAACTACATCTCTCCCTCCTTCAACTCTGAAGCTACTTACTTACATAACAAAATAACTTAAATAACTTAAATAACAATTAACATAAATTGTAATACTTCATACACAATAATTTTTTTAAGATACACATAATTTAACCGCGGTGACTGGGTCAAGTTGTCCCGTCTCCTCTGGAAGTTGTAGGTGCCTTGTGACTTGAACGCAGTCTTCCCGACCATGGTCTCTGTTGCCGTGCCTGCTCCGACACCACCTCCTCCCCCACCAACCTGGAATCAGGAGAACAACCAGTCAATCCACGCAACAAGGTCGCAGTCTCTAACTCATGAGGCTCGTTCCTCAAAATTTCAGACGCGGGATGCTGCGCAATTTTGCCATCTTCCTTCCAGCTCACTGACATTTCCCTCATCTGGTCCACATGTCTCTTCCATGTCACATCAGTGTTTCCTATTTTAATAATATAAACTTTTTTACCTAGCTTTCTAGAAACTACACCCTTAGCCCAAACGACTTTATTATCATGACGATAATCTTTTGTCAAACATTTTTGTCCAACTTTAAAAACCCTGGTTTTTACCCCTCTGTACAACCTAACTTGATCAGATTGAGCTTTAGAAATGTTAACGTTAGCTTCCTTGACTTTTTCCGAAAAGTATTCTCCATTTTTCACTGGCAACAAACTGTCGAACGTAGAACGCAGCCTTCTTCCTACTAACAGAACCGCTGGTTCAATACCTGTCGAACAATGGAAAGAATTTCTATAGTCCACTAAAAAATTCAACAGCTTGACATTGTAATCTAGTGGGAATTTACCGTTTATTAACAGTTTCTTGAGGAACATTTTCGAAATTTTTACTGCATTTTCTGCCAGCCCGTTTGACTGGGGGTGTTTCACCGGAGAAGTCATAAGCTTAATATTGTTCTCCTTTAAGAAAACTCTAAATTCCTCACTTGTAAAAACTGAGCCATTGTCAGATACAATTAACTCAGGGTTTCCAAAATTAGAAAAAATTTTCCTCAATTCCATAATCGTGTGAGTTGAATCTGCCTTCTGCACCTCGATACAGTCTAACCACTTCGAGAATGAGTCACAAACCACGAGAAACATCTTCCCCGCTAGGGGTCCACAATAATCTAGATGTACCCTACTCCAAGCTTTACCTGGATTTGGCCAAACCGTCAATTGACTTTTGGGTGGTGACTGTTTTGACAACGAACAATCTGAACAAGATTGAACGACTTCCTCCAAATCTTTGTTTAGAGAAGTCCACCAAAAATATGTTTTAGAAATTCCCCTCATTTTTACAATACCTAGATGTGACCTGTGTAATAAATCTAAAACTTGCCTTTGGAGAGAAACAGGTATAACTATTCTATGTTGCCAAAACAAACAATCTTCTACGATAGAAAGTTCATTTCTTTTCAACCAATATTTCCATATACTGCTGTCACGATTTACTCGTTTGGGCCAGCCCTGCCGCAAATACCTAAACACTAGCTGTAATTCGCTATCTGCTGCGGTGGCTAACACAACTGCTTGAAAATTAACATGGTCACAATTCTCAATAAAACAAACAAAGTCAGTCCCGCAATCATCCTTAAAACCCTCAACTGTGTCCTTCAACGGTAAGCGAGAAAGAAAATCTGCTTGATTATTACAAGATTTCACAAATTCCGTTTTGTACGAAAACCCTGCCAGAATGATGCCATATCTCTGCAAACGGTTTGCTGCGAGAACCGGAATATTTTTGTGTTCCCCTAGAATTCTTAGTAACGGCATATTGTCAACGCATAACGTGAACTCCCTTCCAAAAAGGTACTGAAAAAATTTATTTAACCCGAACACAATTGCCAGAGCTTCGAGATCCAAAATACTATATTTCTTTTCGGCGGTTGTCAAACTACGAGAAGCGAACTCAATTGGACGCATTGTGCCGTCCTTAAACACGTGCATTAACGCAGCCCCGAGTCCGCATGTACTAGCGTCCGTATACAGTTTTACCGGTAAGTCCGGAAAATAATTTGTAAGAATCGTGTTGTTGCCCATTAATTCTTTAATGGTATCGACTGCTACTTTACAGTCTTCTGAGAAATTCCACTCTACCCCTTTGTTCAAAAGGTTATGCAGGGGTTCCAGTATTGATGACATCCTAGGAATGAAATTCCGATAAAAATTTAGAAAACCCAATAAACTTTTCAATTTATGAACGTCCGTAGGATACGGAGCGTTTTTTATAGCTTCAAGTTTGTTTGGCTGAGGTTGGATTCCGCTCCCCGAAATTACATACCCCAAAAATTCTACCGATTCTACAAAAAATTCGCATTTATCCGTGTTGACCCTCAACCCGCACTCTCGTAAACGCGCGCACACTGCCTGTATGTTATACACTAAATCCAGTTCGTTGACCCCCGAAATGATGATATCGTCTAAATAGAATGCCACCCCCTTCAACCCCTGAAGACAGCTTGCTATAGTCCTAGCGAAGATCGCTGGCGCTGACTTAAAACCAAAGACTAGTCTGTTATATTGAAATAACCCTAAATGCGTATTTATTGTAGTATACTTTTTGCAAAAGTCAGCTAATTCTAATTGTGAGTAAGCCTGTCTTAAATCTAGTTTAGCGAACACTTTACCCGAACTTACTTTGTGAACAACTTCATTTATGGAGGGAAGCGGGTACCTTTCCAAGTCCGTCATGAGATTTAAAGATCTCTTGTAGTCCACGCAAATCCTAACATTCCCGTTCTTTTTAATTACCGGTACAATTGGAGACGCGTATTCACTGCTGGTTACCGGAGAAATGATACCATCAGCTACCATAGCTTCTAATTCTCTCTCAATTTTTTCCTTAATAGCGAACGGAACCGGCCTTGCATTAAAAAAAACAGGACGAGCTTCCTTGTTTACTTTGAAACTCACTTTATGTTTACTGAATTTACCCAGCCCCGGCGAAAACACTTCTGGAAACTCGTTGTAAATCATTTCAATTTTGTCTTTGATTGTTGAAACCGAATTATCCATCACTGGAACTATCTTCAGATTAAAAGCCTCCATGAAGTCCCGACCTACTATCAATTCCGAGCCATTAATCACAACAGTAAATAATAACTTGTTTTTTATATTATTGTATTCCACGGTAAAACAAGCACTACCTACAAGATTAAGTGGTTTACCATCGTATCCAGATAAAGTACGCTTATCAGGTGACAATGTTACATCCCTAAAATATCGGTTGAAAATAAAATCCGGCATGACCGACATACTGGCGCCTGAATCAATCATAGCGGCACATTTTAATTTATTAATTATTATATTAGCCCTAAACGGATTAATGTAAGAAATTCTATTAATAACCTTCTCCCGGGATTGTTCAAAAATCGGATAAACATTGTGATTCTTACAGAATTTCTTCAAATGCCCTATTTTGTGACAATTAAAACATTTTGCATTCTTAAATTTACAATATTTTTCTAAATGTGATTCACCGCAAATGGTACATTTTTTAATATTCGAGAATCCTCTCGGCTCGGGACTTTTCGACCGCGAAGATGACCTCCGGAAACCTTGAGTTTTATCAGGAAGTGAATCTCTCCCCGGCGAATACGAGCGATTAATTGAATTCACGCCGCCCGACGTCCCTGCGGAAATTTCTGATTTAATTTCCGGAACTAGATTATCTAAAACTGAAACCGTTATTGCTAATTCTTCCATTTTGTTAAACGTTAATTTAGTCCCCTCGAGAAAAATTTTTTCCTTGGCTCGGCCCGGCAAAATGCCGATTGCAAAAACATCAGCTAAACATTCCGGTAAACGCGTTCCGAACTCGCAAAACGAAGATAATCCTCGTAAACGCACTGCAAAATCCCTGACTGATTCACCAAGCGATTGCTTGGCCTGATAAAAATTTTCTCGTTCCTTGAACACCGATCGCGGTCTGGAACAATGTTTCTCAATTAATTCTATTAACTGATCGAATGCCACGTCTGTAACTTTAGAAGGAAAACATAAGTTGATCAAAAGAGTTAATGTCTCCGCTTCTAGAAGATTTAGCAAATATGCGCGTTTCTGTGAAGCATCTAACTTAGTCGTTTTTATGTCATCACGAATTAGAAGGAACTGTTCTAACCTCAGGCGAAACAAACTCCAATCCCCATTAACGTGAGAGAACCTGGAAATTCCGCCCGATTCCATGATCGCCCACACCAAAAAAAAACACACCCGGCAACAATAACACCTTCCAGAAAAAGAAACAAAACAACCTGACACCAGGAACCGGCGCCTTTGCAGTCCAGGCGCCCAGCCGCTTCCAGGATTATCAATACCGGGCTGGCCTTAGTTACCCAGGGTCCCGTAATTTCCTCTTCTCCACTGTATATTACCGGGCTGGACTTAGTTACCCAGGGTCCCGTAAGTAATTTTCCTCTTCTTTCCTGTATTACCGGGCTGGACTTAGTTACCCAGGGTCCCGTGATTTTCCTCTTCTTTCCTCCTTCTCCACTGTCTCCTATTATGCCCTGAAAATCTCCTGATGGATGGCACTTCAGCGGTGCCCCAAGTGATTTATTGTCACCTTCGGGAGATTTTTGCAAGTCACAATCCCTGTCACGACTTGCCGCAATCTGATAAACAGTCTGGCGTGTAATCCTTTTTAGCTGCGCCACTTGTAATGTCCTGTACTGCAGGTAATACTGGGCCCTTAATCTCCAGTATCGCTCTTGGATGTTTTCAAGGTTACTTATTTAAAACACGTAGTATCTTTGGTACACGGAGACTGTTTATTGGAATATAATATTTACAGTGTTGGCTGTAAGCCGCCTAACGAGAAAGAACGGCACGAGCTCTGTGCTCGCTATTATATTGTGCCGATGTCCGGCCGCTTCGGCTAGGTTCGGTATTCCCGAACCTACCCGACAGATACTCATATAACCAACACTACTTCCAGATTTTCACCGCAGTGCGGTGGACTTCACTGTTGGTTCTAACAATACCTCTAAGGTGTTGGGCCTTTCGTGGGAACCAGCTGATGACAGCTTCTTCTTTACGACATCTTATGTTCAGGAGAAGTGCACAAAGCGGAGCATACTCTCCATAGTCGCCCGCTTATTTGATGTCCTCGGCTTGGTCGCCCCTGTCATTCTGTACGCTAAATTACTTATCAAAGAACTATGGCTGTGCAACATTGGTTGGGATGATACACTCCCTGATAGTGTTATTCATCGGTTTTCGGCGCTTACACAGGAATTTCCTCTAATTTCAATGATGAAAATCCCTCGCCATGTTGGTGTCCTGAAAGACAGTACGGTGCTCGTTGTTGCTTTCTGCGATGCAAGCATGAATGGTTACGGCAGTGTGATTTATTTGCATACCACTGATCTGTTTGGGAAAATTACAGTGAGATTATTGTGCACAAAATCAAAGGTTTCTCCCACCAAAGTGACGACCCTCGCTCGTTTGGAGCTCTGTGCCGCAGTATTGATGTCCAAATTAATACGGACGGTTCAAGATAATTATTCTGAGCGTCTTCCTATTGCAGGAACATACGCGTTTTCAGATTCTAGCATTGCGCTTTCATGGATACATTCGTCGCCACATCGATGGTCGATGTTTGTTAGTAATCACGTGGCTCAATGTCAGGAGAATTTGCCTCCTGAGAAGTTTTATCATGTCGCCGTTAGAGAAAACCCGAGCGACTGCCTTTCTCGTGGCTTGCTTCCTTTCCAACTCGTTTCACATGATTTATGGTGGAACGGCCCATCATGGATTCGCAGCCTACCTTTGGAATGGCCATTAAAACCGTTTCATCCTACCAATACTGGTGAAATGCCTGAACACAAAGCTAATGTGCTCATTGCAACATTTCAGGGTGAAAAATCGGTCCTGAGTGAACTGGCTCAGCGTATATCCACTTGGGATAAACCTTTAAGGATAGTAGTTTATGTCCTTCGATTCGTAAAAAAGGTATCACCTTCCTGTAAAAAAGTTATGATTCGTTCTGTGCAGAGTTTTCATTTTATAGAAGATATTGCTGAACTCCAGAAAGGCAAATTGTCCATATACAATTCAAAAAAGCTTCGGAATTTATTAGTTTTTCTCGATGAGGATAATTTGTTACGTATTGGGGGGCGGCCTTCTAAATCGGATTTACCATTTGAGGTTAAACTTCCGGGTTTACTTCCTAAACATGACTGTGTTGTGGATCTTATCGTTGATCATTTCCATGTCATGTACTTTCATATAGGCCCTGGACTTCTTATGTCCATCTTACGGCAGCGCTATTGGATATTAGATGCCAGGACTGTTATTAGGGCAAAAGTGCGGAAATGCAATTGCTGCTTCCGCTTAAATCTATCGCATCCTACACTGAAAATGGCAGCTTTACCTTCATGTCGTGTTGTAGAAGCAAGAGCTTTCGTTCACACCAGTGTAGATTACGCAGGTCCCCTCTGTATCACGCTTGCTCGTCTGAGAGGACAACTTTCACAAAAGGCATATATATATTTTTTTTGTGTGCCTTGTAACCAAGGCCATTCATATTGAGTTGGTCTTTGACCTAACTTCAAATGCTTTCAGCCGTTTTATTTCTCGGCGTGGCCATGTGTGTCATTCTTGTATTCAGATAATGGTTAATTCTGGTACTGATAGAATTGTTTGCGTTGCGACGGTAAAGACACGATTTGGTTCTTTTAAACGTCCGGTTGTCAAATTATATCCCATTCCAACGCAATAATTTTATATTTTATCTATTTTTGTTTATTTTTATTTATTTATTTTTTGATTTTAGTCATTGTTTCAATGATCTCTGACCCAGACATGGCATTACTTAATATCCGTTATCTTGGTCAATTGAACTTTATTACATTGTATTTTTAGTTATTTTTCTTTATTTTGTGAGATTCTGCGAATTTCCAATGCGTGTCATTCCTTAATATTACCGGTGAATACAGTCACTTTATTTCTATTTCATTTCTTGTTTCATTTGTATTTTTATACTCTTTCTTTTGTAAGCTCTACGAACTTCCAAGGCGGGGAATATGGATACGCGCCATAAATATATTTGTATCCATTTTCTTAATCAATTAATAATTTATGCTATGAGACCATGAGGGCGCCATCTATGGTTTTTGTATTGTATTGAATTTACCTAAGTGGCTTGAGATGCAGTATATTCATGCGTTTCCTTGCCTTTGTGAATCAGGCAATTACTTCTGACGGGAATGTCAGTAAAAGGCCAAGAGATGTCTCTCCTGGTCAGTCATAAGAATAATTCATCTAATACTTGAATTATTGTTGTACAAAATTTGCCACGTATCATTAATATGCAAATTTATGCATTGTTGAAACTTCCTTGCTGTGCGAAACATCTGTTAAGATTATGCAATACCGCCTTGATATTTTGAGTGAAAAGAAGTGTCTTTTGTGCTGGACATCGTACAAGAGCTGCATTCTCTGAGTGAGTATTGTTTTGTTTCACTTTGGTTGGAATTGCTGGGTCAACTGTTTTTGTGTCACATAGGGCAGAATTCAATTTTTGTTAATTTACATAGGGTAGTAACTCCCTCGTGTCAGGGGCTATTTACACGCCCCTACAGAACGATTAATTAGAACTACGTTAACAAAATTTAATTGCCATCATCCAAATTCAGCTATAGAACGAATTAATTTACCTAGAAATTTAGGAGGTAGAGGTGTAGTCAAAATAACATCTTTGAAACACAATCAGGTAGAAATGCTTAGAAATTTTTTCCATAGGAAAGCTAATAGCTCAGAAATGCACAAAATAATTTGCAAGGCAGATAGAAATATTACACCTTAAAATTTATATGACGAGAATGCCAACATTCTTATAAATACTAACCAGGAATTATTAGATTCCTGGTCAAATAAAATTATTCACGCAAAACACTTCAATTATCTCAACCAAACGTATGTTGACAAACTTTCGTCAAACAAATGGTTGAGTATTGGAGAGTTGAGCGCAGAAATAGAAGGATTTTTGCTTGCCATTCAAGATAGAGTCATTAATACTAAAAATTATAGAAAGCATATAATCAATGATATAAATCAAATTGATGATTTATGTAGAAAATGTTTGGCTCTTCCCGAAACTATAGAACATATTATATCAGGATGTTCTATATTAGCGCCTTCCGAGTATACATTTAGGCACAATCAGGTTTTAAAAATAATTCACCAAAGTTTGGTAATTAAACATAACTTGATTGACTGCCGTAATATAGTACCATATTATGAATATGAACCAAATTCATTTTTAGAAAATGAATTTTATAAAATACATTATGATAAAACTATACTAACAGACAGAACAATTAGTCATAATAGACCTGATATAGTTTTACATGACAAAATTAAAAAAATAACTTATATCATTGATGTAGCTATTCCAAATTCCTGTAATATTCAAAAAACTATTTAAGAAAAAATAAGAAAATACACAGATTTAGGAAATGAGATTAAAAGAATTTGGACTATAAAAATATTGCCATTTGTTATTTCGGCCACTGGCATAATACCTAGGAATCTGATTCAAAATTTAAGCATATTAGATTTGTCAAAGAATTTGTATATAAAAATGCAAAAATCAGTCATTTTAAATACATGTAGGATTACAAAGGATTTTTTAAATATTTATATTGAGGGATCGGTAGGATTTATAGGTTCAATTAGAAATGCCACAGAGCCGAACCCTCTGATATGAAAATATCTGGAGTCGGTGAATTATATTCCCATTTGGTCTCTAGTAGGTTGACATGTTGTTCTTGTATTTATAATACTTATATAGTGCAATTGCATAGCGTGGGTTGACTAGATGATCATTTGGGGAAGTGTGTGAAAGGGTTTAGTTTTTCCTTCTTTTTTCCTTTTTTTTTTTTTTTTTGGGGAAAATTTAACCCGGACATTTAAATAATGATACTGATTTTGAGATATGTAGACGAAATTGGGAGAAAATTTGGTTATAGCATTGTCAGTAATAATAATGAAAATATAATCAATGATTTATTAGATTTATTAAAACAAAAATTAGGTGTAAAAGCTAGTAGATTAAAAAGATATAATTATACGTATAATAAAAGAAATAATAATAGATTATTTCAGAAAAATGAGAAAATATTTTATTCCAAACTTGACGATAAACAGAATATTATTTCGAATAATAATATTCCGTTGCCATCTGAATCAGATATGCGCGATTTTTGGACAAACATTTGGAGTAAAGATATAAAACATAATGAGGCAGGTAACTGGATAGAAAATGAAGAACTCAATTGTTCAGATATTGAACAAATGAGTTTTTCTAATATATCGGTTGAATTGTTAGCCAAAATAATAAAAAAAATACTCATAATTGGAAAGCCACGGTTTGCGATTGGATACATAATTTTTGGTACAAACGTCTAACTACTTTACATCCTCTTTTTGCAAAAAATCTTTCAAAACTTGTCAGACAACCTCAAAATTTTCCTAATTTTCTAACTAAGGGCATTACTTATATGTTGCCTAAAAGCGAACATATTAATAATCCCTCTCAATATAGACCCATTACATGTCTACCGACAATATACAAAATTTTAACCTCTTGCTTGACAGATTTAATATATTCTCATTTGGATGAAAAAAATATTTTATCTGAACAAAAAAAAGGTTGTCGCAGAAAACATATGGGATGTAAAGAACAGTTAGTTATTGATTCTGTAATTTTAAAACAAATTCAAAATCAAAAGCGTAATTTACATACTTGTTATATAGATTATCAAAAAGCTTTCAATAGTGTCCCACACTCGTGGCTAATCAAAATATTAAAAATATATAAAGTTAACCCAATTATAATTAGCTTTTTGAAAAATATTATGTCCTTTTGGAATACAGATTTGCTAGTTAATTTAAAAGGTAAGAAAATAGTAGTACCGGGCATTTCAGTAAAAAGAGGGATTTTCCAAGGAGACTCATTGAGCCCTCTTTGGTTTTGCTTAGCATTGAATCCCCTTTCTAAAATTTTAATTAAAAGCAAGTTTGGAATAAAAATTAAGGGTAATACAAGAGAGAGTAGTATAGTTTAGCATCTATTATATATGGATGATATAAAATTATTTTCAAATTCTGAATCAAATTTAGAGAAAATGATTAAGGTAGTTAAAATTTTTTCAGATGATATTAATATGACTTTTGGTTTAGATAAATGTAAAACGATCCATATAGAGAAAGGCAAAATTGTAGATGGAGACGAGGGTATATTTAGAAATTTCAAAATTAAAAGTATGAAAGGGGATGAGGTTTATAAATATTTAGGATACCCGCAATCGAATAGATTAGATCACACTAGTATTAAAAATGATTAAATTAAATTAAACTAGGATTAAATTTTAAACTAGGATCAGAAAAATTTTAAAATGCAATCTATCTGCTAAAAATTTAGTAAAAGCAATAAATACTTGGGCAATCTACTAACGTACTCATTTGGCATAATTAAATGGTCCAATACAGATTTAGATAGTTTAGAACGATTAATTAGAACTACGTTAACAAAGTTTAATTACCATCATCCAAATTCAGCTACAAAACGAATTAATTTACCTAGAAATTTAGGAGGTAGAGGTGTAGTCAAAATAACATCTTTGAAACACAATCAGGTAGAAATGCTTAGAAATTTTTTCCATAGGAAAACTAATAGCTCAGAAATGCACAAAATAATTTGCAAGGCAGATACAAATATTACACCTTAAAATTTATATGACGAGAATGCCAATATTCTTATAAATACTAACCAGGAATTATTAGATTCCTGGTCAAATAAAATTATTCACGCAAAACACTTCAATTATCTCAACCAAACGTATGTTGACAAACTTTCGTCAAACAAATGGTTGGGTATTGGAGAGTTGAGCGCAGAAATAGAAGGATCTATGCTTGCCATTCAAGATAGAGTCATTAATACTAAAAATTAAAGGAAGCATATAATCAAAGATATAAATCAAATTGATGATTTATGTAGAAAATGTTTGGCTTTTCCGGAAACTATAGAACATATTATATCGGGATGTTCTATATTAGCGCCGTCCGAGTATACATTTAGGCACAATCAGGTTTTAAAAATAATTCACCAAAGTTTGGTAATTAAACATAACTTGATTGATTGCCGTAATGTAGTACCATATTATGAATACGAACCAAATTCATTTATAGAAAATGACTTTTATAAAATATATATATAATAAAACTATATGATAAAATATAATGATAAAACTATACTAACAGACAGAACAATTAGTCGTAATAGACCTGATATAGTTTTACATGACAAAATTAAAAAAATAACTTATATCATTGATGTAGCTATTCCAAATTCCTGTAACATTCAAAAAACTGTTTCTGAAAAAATTAGAAAATACACAGATTTAGGAAATGAGATTAAAAGAATTTGGCATTCTCGGACTATAAAAACATTACCATTTGTTATTTCGGCCACTGGCATAATACCTAGGAATCTGATTCAAAATTTAAGCATATTAGATTTATCAAAGAATTTGTATATAAAAATGCAAAAATCAGTAATTTTAAATACATGTAGGATTACAAAAGATTTTTAAAATATTTATATTGAGGGATCAGTAGGATTTATAGGTTCAATTAGAAATGCCACAGAGCCGAACCCTCTGATATGAAAATATCTGGAGTCGGTGAATTATATTCCCATTTGGTCTCTAGTAGGTTAACATGTTGTTCTTGTATTATTTTGTATTTATAATACTTATATAGTGCAATTGCATAGCGTGGGTTGACTAGATGATCATTTGGGGAAGTGTGTGAAAGGGTTTAGTTTTTCCTGTGGGGAAAATTTAACCCGGACATTTAAATCTGGTGCGTATAAATAACGATGTGATGATAATAATCTATGCTAGCGAGTCTCTTTGATGTGCGGGTGTTCGATAGGAATTTAAATCTAAATGTTACTGAACCTTTTTTTATTATATTCTAATCTTTCAATTTTAACATTGTATATTGGATTCCAAATCACCGTGCTAGCATTGGCGCTACTTGCGGCCAACGCTAAACCCAAAACCTGGAAAGGACATGCAATAAACAAGCCGGCGGCTAGCTCTGCACAGCCGGCGCGAGCAAGGTCCCTCTTAAACCCAGGGCGAGTGTCTGTGGTTCGCTTGTTAATTCCTACTCCCCTTCCTTTCCTCAAAATCTCCAGGTCTCCTTCCTCAATCAGAACACAGTTGTTATGCACGAAAAAGGGTTTTATTCAATTAAAGGTGAACAGGGTTCTACAAAAAGCCAGCATCGGCACTACACACATGAGTATTTGGCTATCTCTAATTAATTCTATCATAACGGGGGAAGCTTCTCTCAACTCTCTCTACACGTGTTTAGTGAATTTAAATGTCAGTTCTTAGCACACAGAGGGGTAGCAAGGTTCATTGGTACTCACAAGCAGGAGATAGGCGGTCGGCAGACAGGATTCTGGGTAGGCGTAAACCTCGTTAAGCACAATACACAATTAAAGTAAAACATCGTGAGCGTTTACGGAGAGCGCCTAGCGCGAATCACGGGGAACACAGTTATTCTGCCGAAGGCCGGCGAAGGAATGGGGACGGGGAGCCGCTCGGCGCTTGGCACGGGCGCCGCGCGGTGCGGGGAGAGGGGGCGGAGGGCCTGTGCAAGGGGTCAATTCGCTATTAGCTCGCACGGGAAACAATTCCGTAACGTAACACTTCCCCCCTCGCCGCAAAAAAGGCGACGTGGTAATGGAGCAGTAGGGCTAAGAAATCCTCTTACCCTTCTAGCACTTGTGCCAAAAAAAAAACATCCAAGAGAAAGGGGGGAGAGAGAGAGAGAGAGAAAGAGAAAAAAGTTGCTGGCTACAAAATAGTAGAAACAAAAACAAGAGAGAGAAAAAGCATGGTGAACAAAGAATTATACATGAATGTACATGAAAGAGCAGTGGCATACATAAATATAAACAAGGACCTGCTGGAGAAAGGTACAAGGGTTATGCAGTGATAGAAAAAAAATGACTCTAAATTGTATCATTGGTCTGTGAGCTAAGTTTGCGTAGCGTGGTTTGCGTAGGATGTTTGGGGTGTTTGAAAGTTGCACTGAAGTTATAAGGTTACTTTGTCACAGTAACCTGGCCCGTTTGAGATTACACTCAAGGAACACTAGGGCCTTAAAGAAAACACGAAGAAGAGAACGCAGGATGAGGCTTCTTGGTGGTGGAGAGGGTTCTACCTGTCACAGAGGTCAAAAAGGTAGCTGCTTCCGGATCCTGTGGGTGGGCCAGTATGACATCATTGAGGTACTGGAGAGTGGAATTGTAATTGGTGGTTGGTCCTTTATAGAGGAGGTGGTTTGTGTGCATGACAGCCGTTGTTGTGATGGTGGTTGGTACACTGGTTTGTATACAGTGGGATTGTTGGATGAACAATTGTTGGTATTGTTATTTGCGCAAGGGCACAGGAGCATTGGCATGATGGCAACAGAGCAATTTGCAAGGTGCAGCTGGAACATTTGCAAGATGCAGCAGGAACATTTGTACAATGGCAACAGGAACATTTGCGAGATGCCGCAGGAACATTTGTACAATGGCAACAGGAACATTTGCGAGATGCCGCAGGAACATTTGTACAATGGCAACAGGAACATTTGCGAGATGCCGCAGGAACATTTGCACGATGGCAACAGGAACATTTGCAAGGTGCCGCAGGAACATTTGTACAATGGCAACAGGAACATTTGCAAGGTGCCGCAGGAACATTTGTACAATGGCAACAGGAACATTTGCAAGGTGCCGCAGGAACATTTGTACAATGGCAACAGGAACATTTGCAAGGTGCCGCAGGAACATTTGCACGATGGCAACAGGAACATGAACCAACTTAGAGCTGACGTGCTCGGGTTTGTTTGAGTGATGGTTTTGTGATGATACAATTCGCAACTACACGCACGACTCACACTAGGTTATGTTAGGTGTGGTCGGGTGCTTTTGGTACGTAGGGTTTGAAAGCATGGGACCTCCGTGACGGTAGTGAAGGCAGCATGAAGAGAGGCGCAGGTGTAGATAGGGTGAAGAGCTGCTGGTCTTCTTATTAATCCGGCGAAAAATTATTATTAGAACAAAATTCTTGAAGTTTACCTGCCTGGTAGACCAATGATGAAAAGGTTTGGAGAGAAACAAGGTGTGCATATTGAGAAAGATTGGATTTGTTTGACGTGTAGAGAGAGAGAGAGAGACGGAGAGAGAGTTAACTAAGTGTAACTACAGACTTATACATATTACAAAGGTACGTATTCAAGGAAGGTTCTGTTTAACCCATTTAGTTTTTTTTAAACTAAATACATTTCCAAGAACACGTAGGTAAGGGTTTGTACGTATGACAAAATGCCCCCTTTCGAAAGAAGTTGGTCTTCCATGACCTATGCTCACGTCTATACGGTAGCATTTTTTCTACTTTCGAAGAACAAAAACATTGAGTACAAATAAGTTATGAAAAGTGGGAAAGGAGTAGGAAGTTGAAAGGATCCGTGTATGAAGGTTGTCCCATTTGACAAACGAAACGCCAAGTGCATAACGCATATATCCCCATTCACGAATAATTTCGAGGAAGGGAAAGGGTGACAATTGGGAACATTTGAACGAAGAAAACTGCTGAGGACTCGGCTATTTCCGAAATTCGACCTCTGAGTGGAAGGTGAAACAAGGTCTACAGCAGTTATCCTGGCACATTACAATACCATTTGGTAGTGTGGGACAAAAGGAATACACTGACATAAAAGAGTCTAATCCTCCACGTGTATTGGGTAGAAGATTAGAGGGTCGTTTTATTCTCCTACTTGTTTGCGAGAAATGACAGACCCTTGCTCAAATCTCACAAACCTGGGGGTTTTCTTGTTCGTCCCCCAGACAACGAGTTAGGTGTTTTTGTGTCCATCAACTTAACTCCTACGACACGATGCCCCATAATCATGAGTGAAGCGTATGATTAGTCCTTTTGAGATAGTGGATAGTTCCTGGGTTCTTGTGACAGGAAGTCCACGGGCATGTTAATGAGTACTCTGCTGCAAAAGCAATAATTTTCTGATAACAGAAAATAAAAGGCGTGTGATCTACGCTTGGTAGGTCACACAAACATGGGGTAGATATTATTTCGTTCGCACGATTCATGGTGAGTATTGTAACGTCTTCACGTCTCATGTACAGGAATGAACGATTTACAACAAATTTTGCCCAGTATTGAAAGACAGTAGCCCAATTACGTTCGAAAATGTGGGTTCCCATTCAATACAGACGGCGGGTTAAGCGGTTCTCATGCCAAAGGACACACGACCAACTTAGTAACATTTAGTTATGAGTATAAAGTAATTATAACGAGCTTCTCGTATCATGGCAGATGTTTTGAGGATCTCTCCTATGATGGTAGATATTGTCACGTTTTCACGTCTCACGTGACAGGAATGAACGATTTACAACAAATTTGCCCAGTATTGAAAGACAGTAGCCCAATTACGTTCGAAAATGTGGGTCCCCATTCAATACAGACGGCGGGTTAAGCGGTTCTCATGCCAAAGGACACACGACCAACTCAATAACATTTAGTTAAGAGTATAAAGTAATTATAACGAGCTTCTCGTATCATGGCGGATGTTTTGAGGATCTCTCCTATGATGGTAGATATTGTCACGTTTTCACGTCTCACGTGACAGGAATGAACGATTTACAACAAATTTTGCCCAGTATTGAAAGACAGTAGCCCAATTACGTTCGAAAATGTGGGTCCCCATTCAATACAGACGGCGGTTTTGCAATGATGTAATTAATACGGCACTGCTGTAGCTTAATAATTTCATATTAGCATACGTTACAAGACTTGCCAAAAGGCGATAAACACAAATTTTATTGAAGATCTGGCCAAGATTTTAAACTTCAAACAAGAATAATGGTACAATAAAGGACAAAAGAAACTGATGTCATGATAAAATATTGTACCTCATAATGAAGTTGTATATGTACAAAGAACAATGTTAATGAAGGGACGAAACGTATTGTCACTTTTATAACAAATATTTTTCTCAGAATCCGACAAAATACGATTCTGGAAAAAAATAGAGCAATTGGGTTGAGCGCCATTCTAATTTTTGGAAAAAGAAGAAAAACCACAAGTAGCAACAAGGTTGCCCTTGAATTGTTTCGAATCCAGCGAATGTGACCTGATAGGTGTGTACATTTGGTGTAATCGAAACGATCCCCAATATACAACATTACTATGAATGTGTTAGGATGGGGTGAAGAGGAAAAAGAAAAAAGAAAAAAATGGGAGGATTTCCTATTATAACGGAAATCGTCGCGACATTCTTACAATATGGTGCTGTGACCATAGTAGTGAGCTGCGGCAATGGTCTGACACCAATGGTTATTATACAGACTTGCACTTATGATTTTATATTTACAACATTAGGGTAGGGACGTACTGGTACGGCAAAAACCCGACACAAAACAATTAAAAAAGGTGATATGACAAGATGAGGCGATGAGGTGAGAAAAAAAAACGCGCGGATGCTGCAAGAATTGTGAAAAGGAAAGCGACGTCTTGGAGCAGGAGTTTTCCGGAACCGTTGATGGTAGGAGGAAAAGGAGGCCCTTTCCCGAAGTGATCAATTTCAGGAAGAGGATGCATACAAGTATGAAAACGGTGCCCCAAGAGGTGCTCTTGTGGTACAGCAGGCAAGGCACGCAGGATGTACAAGAACATATAAAATTATGCAAAAAGAAAAAGAATGTACAGGAGTTAGGCTACCGTTGACATTAATGTGCCTTCGGGTGTAAGGATTACCTTACGAATGCCCATATGGGTGATTATTTACATTTAATATTTACAAGTAACTCACGTCATTTATGACAAGAATTATAAGACTTTTAAAGAGACCGCATCGCACTCATTGACGACTGGCCAAGAGAGGTCAGGGGCGTAATGATGATCAGGGTTAACAAGATGCATGTTTTGCCAATTTGATAACGCCTGAGTACTTGATGTGATGGAATTTACTGATTCCGTCAGAGGTGACTTCCGGTTGAAATTGCAACCTCCTGATGTATTTTTGTTGTAGAAAGAAGCATATAGAGTAAGGCATTTTTTGGATTTATTCCGAGGAGAAATCTTTCTATTTCTCAGGGCCTGTAGTAATTCTTCCTTTCTTGAAGTAAAGACGTGCGGAATTATACCCAGCGTAACTTGAGGAACTTCCATGGTGTATAGGATTGTGTTAGAGTGACCTTATGTTGGAAAAAGTAAGAACTAGACTCGCAATTAGAAAGAAATTGGGCAGAGATTGACCACTGGGGACGTATTTTTACAAAAAGTTTTTGAAAAAAAAACGCGTTTTTTATAAGTGTTTGGTTTATTTGAAAATTTGGGCAGGGGTTTGCCTCAAAAAACGTGATTTTGTGAAAAAATCCAGATGTTTTGGAAATTTGTTGAAAATTTTTCAAAGTCCAAAAACGAGAAAAATTTGTGCAAAAAAACGTGATTTTGTGAAAAAATCCAGATGTTTTAGAAATTTGTTGAAAATTTTCAAAGTCCATAAAATGAGAAAAAATTGGGCAGCGGTTTCCCTTAAAAAACGTGATTTTGTGAAAAAATCCAGATGTTTTGGAAATTTGTTGAAAATTTTTCAAAGTCCAAAAA
This sequence comes from Limnephilus marmoratus, assembly GCA_917880885.1. Classification (NCBI taxonomy): domain Eukaryota; kingdom Metazoa; phylum Arthropoda; class Insecta; order Trichoptera; family Limnephilidae; genus Limnephilus; species Limnephilus marmoratus. The sequence continues at coordinate 48,028,147 of OU862921.1, read as the reverse complement.
CGAGAAAAAATTTGGGCAGCGGTTTCCCTTAAAAAACGTGATTTTGTGAAAAAATCCAGATGTTTTGGAAATTTGTTGAAAATTTTTCAAGTCCAAAAACGAGAAAAATTTGGGCAGCGGTTTCCCTTAAAAAACGTGATTTTGTGAAAAAATCCAGCTGTTTTGGAAATTTGTTGAAAATTTTCAAAGTCCGGATATGAAAATTTCACGGGCCGGGATTCACCTTAATGAAACACGTTTTTAGAATTTATTCCGATGTTTTTGAAAAATGTTTGCAAATTTGCAAAAGTCCGGAAATAAAAAACGGAAACGAGGTTCGCCTTAAACGAACATGTTTTTAGAATATTTCCATTTCCTTTCCAAAGGGGGGTTCTTCAGAAAAGGAAAGAAATATTTTTTCTTTTATACAAGTTTTCGTGGAAGTATTTGTTTGAAAATTCAACAATGTCTTGGGGAATCGTTTCTTTATTTACGTGGCTAGACTGTAGCCTGATTTGAGCATCACCAATTATTGGTATTTATCCGCCGACTTCCTTTTGTCATAACAAGTTATATGCAGAAATGTGCATACGTAATGTAATGCCTGACTCGAGGAATCGACGTCAACGCGAACCGAACGTCTTTCAAATTATGTCGTCTGTTTCTTACGAAAGAAAAAAAAGCTAAATGATGAAACAGGCGGCAAAATTAGAAAAATGCTCAATTGTCAAAAGGTAGAAAGAATTTAATCCACTTATTTCCCTTAAGCTGCAAAATATGCCGTTATATATACAGGCCAGTATTTTGCGAAATAGTCCCCTATTCGCAGAATATGTCGATATCAAATACAGACCAGCACACTGCGGAATAAGTTTATTAATAAAAACTGGTTAATTAACTTTCGGGAAACGAAGCGGGTAATTGGTTTATCATATACAGGATTTTAATTGTTGAATAACTTTGTTTTTAAATATTTGTGTACATTTCCACTATTAATCTTGTATTTGAAACTAGCAAATTTAGTCGGTCGACACTTGTAAACACTATATTATTCACGACGGCAACTTTCTTGGTTGAGCACTTTACGTAGGAATACCGGTGATAATGTTTTGTCGAGTGACGACTCGAAAATGAAGGAATCGTGCCAGTGATAATTTAAATTGCAATTCGAAGTTACAATCGCGCCGGGGTTCTTGATGGAAATGCTAGACAAATTGGGAGTAACAAGACAAAACATTATACATTATAAAGTTTAAACAATTGCTGATTGAAGAACGAGACTGTGGGACCGTGAAGAGGGAGGAAAAAAAAATGCCACACGTCGGGCGACAGTGCTAGCATTAAAACGCAAAAAAAAGCACCACGTTGGGCCCAGTGCTAGCATTAAAACGCAAAAAAAGCACCACGTTGGGCGCCAGTGCTAGCATTGGCGCTACTTGCGGCCAACGCTAAACCCAAAACCTGGAAAGGACATGCAATAAACAAGCCGGCGGCTAGCTCTGCACAGCCGGCGCGAGCAAGGTCCCTCTTAAACCCAGGGCGAGTGTCTGTGGTTCGCTTGTTAATTCCTACTCCCCTTCCTTTCCTCAAAATCTCCAGGTCTCCTTCCTCAATCAGAACACAGTTGTTATGCACGAAAAAGGGTTTTATTCAATTAAAGGTGAACAGGGTTCTACAAAAGGCCAGCATCGGCACTACACACATGAGTATTTGGCTATCTCTAATTAATTCTATCATAACGGGGGAAGCTTCTCTCAACTCTCTCTACACGTGTTTAGTGAATTTAAATGTCAGTTCTTAGCACACAGAGGGGTAGCAAGGTTCATTGGTACTCACAAGCAGGAGATAGGCGGTCGGCAGACAGGATTCTGGGTAGGCGTAAACCTCTTTAAGCACAATACACAATTAAAGTAAAACATCGTGAGCGTTTACGGAGAGCGCCTAGCGCGAATCACGGGGAACACAGTTATTCTGCCGAAGGCCGGCGAAGGAATGGGGACGGGGAGCCGCTCGGCGCTTGGCACGGGCGCCGCGCGGTGCGGGGAGAGGGGGCGGAGGGCCTGTGCAAGGGGTCAATTCGCTATTAGCTCGCACGGGAAACAATTCCGTAACGTAACAACCGATATGAATTCTGAAAACTCCGAACAAGTGAGACATCAGGATTTCAATTCCATATTCGATGATCTGAAATACTGAAAGGTTTAGTCACTCTTATGGTGAATCCTAGAATTTTTTTGACCCTGTCACAGTTGGAATTTAATATGTATGTTATTATTCTTAAATCTCTAATTTCGTTCCAACAGTTTCAGTTCTACGCCATTGATTTTGTGTGTAAAAATTTGGTGATGATTATTCGCACAATTAATAGTTTCCAAGCATCCTCTTACAGTTCTTGGCTGTCATTAATGTTTTGTAATTTTTTTGTAAATTTTAGTACCATCAGCAAAAATTTGTAATTAGAGGTTTTAAAACGTCTGCCTACATCATGGAAATAGGAAAAAAATAATAGTGGTCCGAAATGTGATCCTTGTGGAATTTCTGAATTATATTATAAAAGTGTGAGGAAACCTTCATAGTACCATCAGCAAAAAATTGGAATTAGAGGTTTGAAAACGTCTGCCCACGTCATGGAAATACAAAAAAAAACATAGTGGTCCGAGATGTGATCCTTGTGGAATTCCTGAATTATATATTATAAAAGCGTGAGGAAACCTTCATATTTTATTTTTTTTTTTTATTTATTTATTGCTTCTTCACAATTTGTAAACATAAATTTTTAGCATGTAATTATTAACCCCACTAGGGTTCGCCTGTATTATATTACATATCCAACTGCTTAACTTGAATTTAAAACTGCTTAGCTCATTTTGGAAATGACGTTGCTAATCGAAACTATAGGCATTCACATGGAATATTTTTTTAATCTCATTTTTTCCTGAATTATTTATGTAAGTAGATATTAAAAAAAACCTGCGCATATGAACACTGAAAATATTCACGTAAAACTGGATTAATACTCGTAATTTCGTTGCTTCTAGACATTTTAAATTCATTAATCCCATACTTGCAAACTCATTTTGCATGGGAACGGAATATTAATTAAAGGTCTCATCTACGGTGGATCATCCTTAAGCCGTATTCTGTTCTTGTCACCACAAGTCATCGCTCCACGTTAATATAATTTCCTGCCTCCCATCACCATTAATACGTAAATTAATGCTATTTACGGCTCAACGTGTGAAACAACCGCATAGTTTCCAAGAACACCATTAATCCTAAACGGGGCTAATACCGAATTTGTTTACCAAGCACAAAATTTAAACATCTTTCATTCAAAATAACTAACAAAAATTTCGACATTCATTTAGTCCAGTAAACGAATGGTCCAAAAGGAGGTGTAGAGTGCGTGAGCAGGAACCTAAGCGATTCTTTCAGGACTTGTTTAGGGTGCTTAGGGTGTGAACATACTAAAAGTCCTGACGTCTAGGTGGTGAGCTAGGGGGGGGAGGGGGGGGGGGAAGGTCCCGATTTTTGGGTTTCCGTTTATATCTCAAAAACGGTGCGTCGCAGAGGAAAATTTTTTTAAAATAAGTAAAAGCTCATAAAATTATCTACAACTTTTATTCTATACGTAATTTTGGAAATCCCAACCGTTTTTGAGTTATACGCTCCACAAATATCAATATTTTCGAAAAAAATCATTTTACCTCACATTTTTCATCAAACATTCCTTCATATCGTCTAAAATATTCATCCAAGAAAGAAATTCATTTGAAAGAAGTTGTAAATAATTTAATAACCTTTTAGAATATATATACATATGTAAATAAACCTCCAACCAGTAAATATTTACAGCAATTTTAAGTTTTTTCGTAAAATGACATTTTCAGAAAAAGCTGTTTTTTCTTACCAAATTATTAAGACGGGTTTTTTCTTCATCGGAAATTCCTTATTAATTTTTGCACGCAAGACAGCTGGTAAGTTGTTCTCGAGCAGATGATTAGTGGAATTCATTTTATAATCATTATTATTGTGATGGGTGATTAGGTTAGTCGTCGGAGATGCTACAATAACGTGCTACGATGCTGTTCGAGTTGGTAGAAAAGGCAATGAATGCGATAGTGGGCTTGACATTCTCAGACATCAAGTTGTCCCGCAAACTTCGGGCATTCCCAATGTCTTCTGTCAGCTCGTCGATAAAAAATCACGATGAAAAGGTTGCAGTTGACCCAACATTGCTGTTTCAGCGGATGTGTTAAGCAAACGATCAGATGAGGATTTGATGAAATTCTTTGAGTATGAGTTGGCCCCATTTCCCTTGGCACTGTTCTCAATAACATCATGTTACACTCTCAACTTTATATGGATTCACGTTATCATATCCTCTTTGGACGTGAGGGTCCTGGCAAGCGTTGTTCATCCATGGCATCATCATTCTCAGTAGTGGATGGTTCTTGCTGAAAGGGCTCTACGTCGTCTTCATCGTCGGCTTCATCGTCGTCCTCGGCAACAGGCACGCTATTGAAGCATCTCCCTACTAGCCTAATCACCCATCACAATAATAATGATTATAAAATGAATTCCACTAATCATCTGTTCGAGAACAACTTACCTGCTATCTTGCGTGCAAAAATTATTAAGGAATTTCCCATGAAGAAAAAACCCGTCTTAATAATTTGGTAAGAAAAAACAGCTTTTTCTGAAAATGACATTTTACGAAAAAACTTAAAATTGCTGTAAATATTTACTGGTTGGAGGTTTATTTACATATGTATATATATTCTAAAACCTAATTAAATTGTTTACAACTTCTTTCCAATAAATTAATATTTTAGAAGATATGAAGGAATGTTTGATGAAAAATGTGAGGTAAAATGATTTTTTTCGAAAATATTGACATTTGTGGAGCGTATAACTCAAAAACGGTTGGCATTTCCAAAATTACGTATAGAATAAAAGTTGTAGATAATTTTATGAGCTTTTACTTATTCTAAAAAAGTTTTCCTCTGCGACGCACCGTTTTTGAGATATAAACGGAAACCCGAAAATCGGGACCTTCCCCCCCCCCCCCCCCCCCCCCCCCCCTAGCTCACCACCTAGACGTCAGGACTTTTAGTATGTTCACACCCTAAGCACCCTAAACAAGTCCTGAAAGAATCGCTTAGGTTCCTGCTCACGCACTCTACAACTCCTTCCTTTACTGGACTAATTGTAGACTTTGTGGTTTGCTTTCAACACAAAACTTATAAAACTTTAGTTTTAACAAATTAAGAAGTACCATGAACGATTTGCTACTTTTGTACAAATTAGTCGATGGTTTAGTCAATGGATGCACCTGACCTTAGCAATTTTTTGCTATTTATAGAATTTACACTTTTAAAAACTTTCCGAGTTCCAAATCGTAGCAAGAGACGTCCCAGTTTTTCTTTGTTTATTTGCCGAAAACCAAATATTTTATTCATTCCCAGTCCGAAGGATACATGGGCTTGAAATAAATTTAGTTCCGTTGTTATTGTTATTTATTCCGCACTAAAATTTAGATAAAAAAAATCTAACATTTTGTTTCGCTAATATTATCTTTTTTTTAATTTAAAAATGAATGTTTCTTTGTTTGTTGCGTGTGCATGGTGTAAACGGTGTCGCGAAGTTCTACATACAATGGGGAGCTCTGGCGTTATTAAATTTGTATTAAAAAAAATACAATATGTGGCGCGCGAGTTGATTGAAAATTTTGTGTATTTCATGTGGCGGCATGGAGGGGGAGGAAAAAAAACGATGTGGGGGGTTCACGGACGGGGGTAGAGGGAGGGGGAAGGCGGGGAAGGTAGAATGAGAACGCGGGAGAAGAAGGGGACACAGAGGGTAATTGGATAAATTTAAAGGAAATAAAATGATAAAAATAATAAACTTAAATTATCAGAAAAAATAAGTTGACGTAAAAAATTATTAATTAGGTCGTTTTCAAATTTTGCGCAAGTAAACTTGTCCCCGAAGTTTTTTTTTTTTAAATAAGAATACAACTATTAATTTGTAAACTGTACTACAAATTTAAGATCTTATTTTTGAAAAAAAATTACTAAATGTATCTATTTTATTATTTTTTAGTCGTAACAATGTGGCCATTCTTGGTAACAGAGTTGATTTTCATACATTTTTCTTGTGTCCCAAGTACTGGTACAATATACAATATACATTCTGTTATCAACATTATTGGGTAAGTTAGTAGTAATTTCTATGGGAGTTTACAATAATTTCGTAGTGTTTAGTGTGAATAACTTATATATTTTGTCATGGGCGCCCGCAGGATTGATTAAAAATAGTCAGATTCTCTAATTAACTCAATGGAGAATGGATTTTGTGAAGCTAACTGTGCACAATTTAACTTAGCGTTGCTACATCCTTCGAAATTGTGCAAACTCAATCGTAAACAGTTTAAGGATATATGTCTACTATTAATCAGGTATACCACATTAATAATTTTGAAACTGAAGTCTTGAATTGGTTTGATTTTTGGAAAATGCGAGAATTTGCGAAAATGCGATTTCAACAACTTGGTACCTTTCACAAAATTTTATCTGAGTGTCAGGTATGCCTTACTAGTTTTGCGAACATTACCAGCAACAACATGTATGGTGGAGCGATCGTTCAGCACATTACGTCGTGTAAAAAAATGGCTTAGATCTACAATGTCAGATGAACGTCTGTCTGGATTGTGCATGTTAAGCGTCCACATCTCGAAGGCCTCAAGTCGCCTAATTAGTTCTTCAGTAAGCGTCCATGCTTCCATTCCGTAAAATAATATCGAAAACACTTAGCATCTGACCATTCGCATTCGTAATCCAAGGTTGAGATCATGACTGCAGAACATTTTTTTCATGCGGATAAAGGTTGCACGAACTTGCTCAATGCAGCATTTGATTTCAACTGAAGGATCCCATCTATCATTTACATTGCAGCCCAAGTGTACAATACTCTGTACCTTCTCTAGTTTTGTTCCAGCAATATAAAGATTTTCATCCTATGCGTTATTTTTGCTAATGAGCATGTATTTTGTCTTATTTATATTCAGTTCTAGCCCAAAATTCTCACAAGTCTTCACTACTTGATTCAGCAAAAGTTATAAATCCTCAATGTTACATGTCAGAAGTACTGCATCATCTGCATAACGCAGGTTGTTCAGAATCTTCCCGTTTATAACAAGTCCTTGAGCAGCTTCTTGCAGAGCCTCATTGAATATTTCTTCTGAATATAAGTTGAACAGCATAGGTGAAAGAATACAACCCTGTCACACGCCTCTCTTTATTTCTACTTCGTCCTGTTAGACATTGCTCTACTCGTGCTGCTCCTTTCTGGTTCCAATAAAGGTTACCTATTATCCTTTTATCTTTATCGTCTATCCCGGAGGTTTTCAGAATTTGAATCATTTTGTCATGTCTAACTCTATCAAATGCTTTAAGGAAGTCAATGAAGCATGCATGTACATTTGTATTCACATCTCTACATCTTTGGATTAGTACTTGAATACTAAATAACGCTTCCCGAGTACCCAACCCATTTCGAAAGCCAAATTGTGTGACACCTATCTTTTCTTCCACTTTGCGATATACGCGTCCATGTATAATTCGCAAAAACATCTTTAATAAGTGACTCTTAAACTTATTGTGCGGTGGTCACAACATTTTCTTGCTATTGCTTTCTTAGGGAGAGTAACAAAAGTGGATTGAAGCCAATCCAATGGAATAATTCCTATATTATACGTTGAGTTAAAGAAACTCGTCAATACTAGGATCCCTTATATTTCCTATAAGTTTAAGGATTTCAGCCTGTATTCCATCTGGGCCCGCTGCTTTCCCAGTTTTAGAGAGACGAATTGTGTATTCTACCTCATTTGTTGTGATTGGTGGGCCTGTTGTAGTATTTTATAATAACTGCTTCTTGAAACAATAATTTATCAATAATGAACACTACATTATAAATTGAACCTCATTAATTGAGTATTTTAAATTTAATTGCGTTTAAAATCACGACATTCTTATTACACGTGTTAAATGAAATAAATAAAAAAAACAATAATTGAAGTATATGAAAAAAACAATTATTAAGCACATAAAGTAAACTAAAATTATAAAAAAATAACAAACATGTTAACCACTTCTTGGAACAAAAATTTGTCAGTAATCAACACTTACATTGTAAAGGAAGGACCTCATTCATTGAATATTTTGCTGATGATGGAGGGTGACACACGAGCCACGAACTCACCCGAAGTCAGCCAAACGACGCGCGATAATTCAACGCAGAGTTTCGGTGCGGCCGAAGGTTCAGCAGATTTTCAGCCGAAACCGAAACTGTCGCCGAAAACAGATTTTTTACCGAAACTTGCCGAAACCGAAACTGAAACCGAACCTTCGGTCGGTCACTAGTGTTTTCACACGAAAACGGCGCTATATAAAGTAGCCCAACATTATTATTAGTATTATCATATCATTTTACATATGACAGCAAACTAAACTCAAATTTCGATATTTCGCAGAAGTCTGAAGGATCGATACATACAAACATATTTTACTAATCATTACCTATGTATGAAAACTATGTGGATTTTCTTGTTCCAAAATATGAAATATAGTATTATACTATCAGTTGGTGGTGAAAGAGTTATGTTAATTTGTAAACGAATAATAATAATAATCACAAAATTTATATGTATCTTCTGAATTTCATATTTACATGTCGATCTCAACTGAAGCCCTGTTAGTAATTATAATAACATATCTTAATTAACAAGTTCTATTTTGATCATGTTAATTTTAGTACACGATTTAATAAAGTGGGTGATATTCGCGTTTCTATGGATTCTTGCTCAAGTTCAATATCAAATGTGTGTACAGCGCTGCAAATTAATCTAAAAATTAAACAATGGTACTCAAAAATTTCATTACTAAGGCAACACCAAGCTACTCACTTTGTCTTTTAAATGTGTTATTTGACGTCAGAAATCAACGTAGTAATTTTTTTCACCAGCTTTTAAATTTATTTATTCATTAATTTTTTTCAATATCTTTCAAATGGTAAACCGATGCGAAGTAGAACGCGGGAAGTGATTTACTGTGTATTTCAGCGCTTTACCAGAATTTCGTGCGAGTAAGCTCATGCCCAGCAAGGGTAGAAACACAAAGAACACGGGTTCCAGCTTTCCGATTACCAGCACCCAGCGCCCTGTTTCTGAGTCCCTGTCACCCGGCGGCAGTTTGTACCGAGTTGTGGACATCTGAATCTGGCTTTACTGTGTGCGGCTTTAGTCGGCGCGCCTGAGTCAGTCGGCCACCTATGCGCCTACTGACAATCAGCCTCCTTCACTGTCTCGGGGACAGCCGGTAGCCAGTTTGCGGTAACATCAGTTATACTCTGTACAAATGTTATTTTACTTTTGTTGCTTTTTTTTATGAACAGTACTCGGTGTCGCCCGCTGGATTGCGTATGGTCTTTCGCTGTCATGAGCTGATTACTCATGACGGCTGCTGTCTATTTTGTTCATTTTACTTTTTTATGTCGATGTTACTAACCACTTGTTTGACTGTCCACGAGGCTCACTGCTTTGGCGGTGACTACCTCCATGGGCTTTAGAATTGTAGAAATGACCATTACAGTACAGTCCTGTAGGCGCGACCGCATACCGCCACCTAACACAGTATGAGGGGACATTGAAGGTCTAGATTCGTTACATTAAATGTAGAGCCGTTTATTCAAAAAAATTAGATTCTTGTGAGAACTCCGAAGGGGCGACCATAAGTTGCCTATACCGGGGTGGGACAGTGGTGGGTACTTCAATATGCGCCTACTGAAACCCGTGTTCTCAGTGTGTCTAATCTAAGGCTGAATTTAGTCTCACGCTCACCGTCAGTGCTCATAGATCAGCGCGTAGTTCGTCAGCGCTGAGGCTCAGCGTGGCTCGTTTCAGCATCGTACTGACCGCCTTACTGTACAGACGAAGACCAAAATCCTCAGGCGTACCTCATCGATAACTCGACCTGTATCCACTTCACGATTCGCCATGACTGTACACGCTGTCGACGTCCGCTCCGCTCGACACTAGAACGCTCACTGAAAGCAGAGGCGCTCGTGCAATCGTCAGCGCCGACAGCTACGCGGCGCCGACGCGCGACGCGTACGGCCGCGTAGCCATCAGCGCTGACCACCTTGCGCGCTGATAGCTACGCGTCATTCAAAAACGCTTCCTAGAAGTTCATATATCTCGACCATCAGCGCCGACGGTGCGCGTGCGGTCAGCGTGAGACTAAATTCAGCCTAAGACCCATTTCGTCGAAGGACGGTATTGTGACCGTCCCCTTGCAACTGTACAGGGCGGTTCCGGTGAGAAAGATTAAGTTTTCTCCATACCAGCATTTTTAACTAATATCAATAGCAATTAGCTCTGTGTGTAACTTGGTACCTACCTTACAACGGTAATGATTCATGATTTATAATAAATAAATAATACCTACATAACACAACTTGTATGGCGTACGAAGTAATGCACCACTTCACCAAAGTAGCACTAAATTAGGTACTATTTTATTCTTATTCATAGTTTATATTTCTATCTATATTTATAGTTATTGTTTTTATATTTTAGCAGGAGTACCTAGCTCAAGACATGAGCGCGGTGTATATTCATATTGTCGTACTATCATGTGTATTCACGTATATTGTATCACGTATATGCATATTGTCGTAAAATCACATAGATTATTACATTCATAAATTATAGCAAATATTTAAAATTTTACTGTTCCTCCTATAAGTGTACTATGTATTAATAGTTCAAACTACTAAACACATAACCTAACGTAATTTCATATATTTATGTTGTAAATCTTTTGTAATTCCTCCATCATGTTATCAGGTATATGTTACACTTTTCAATACTATCAACTTACTTATCTCATACTCTGTAAATCTGAATGTATGAAATATTACCAGGTTAATTCGGTAAATCCGATTATAATATAGGTATGCTACCAGATTACCTTTTCTACTTTGTCACAAAAAATATATGCGTACTTATATTTATATATATTATATACATTTCTTTATTACACAGCTTAGTTTCAGAGAAAAATGATTTTTTTTTGTATTTGTTATGTAATTATGTATCTACATTTCAGGAATAATATTAATATGAACTAAACATGTCAATTTGTCTGTCCTGGAATGGGAAACTTTCCTAGTTGGACAGGCAAAGCTTTTCAAATTATAATTTGTACTTTCTTTTGTATCTATAATAAATAAATAAAAAAATAAATTTCATTAAAAACTTGCTTAAATACATACTCTCATACCTATAGTCAAAAATCCTCAAACGCGTGATGATAAAATTATGTACTTTATGTAATAATTTTTTGATCATAAATAATTATAATTTTTCAATAATGCCTAAGTAAAAAATCTGAAATACATTAGTTTCCAAGACCGTAAATAAAAAGACAAACGTAGTATGAACCTAATTAATAACCTATAATTTTGTTAAAAAACCAGTGCGTGGTTTTTTATAATGATTCTATTTGAAATAAAATTAAATTTTGAAAAGTAGCTTTCCCAGATAATTTATTAATTTGTTTTACTGTATGATTATAAGATTCGAAATGTGTTCTATGATACAACATCTTGTTTGAAAATTTAATAAATCTGCCAACGACCAACAGTTTAACCTTGGTATAATAAAAATTGACAATTTTTTAAAAGTTAAAAAATAATTTTCAATATAAAATAACAATTCTTCGAAATCAATTTATATTTTTGTGTCTGGTTATTTCCTATATTGACAGACCATAGTTAGTAGTAGTCGTTTCAATAGTTCTTTAAAAAGGAATACACGTAAACGTATATCATTAACCAAATTTTCCGTCCGCAGTTATAGAAAAATGTATAGAATTTTTCGTGCATTATTTTTTTTGGAACGACAAAGACTTGAGGTGACAATAACGTTTATAATACATTTTCCGGAAAAAATATGTGTATGTTTTGAATCTTGACGATGTACGAGGGTTTTAGAATAACCTTGCAGCTACTCCTTGCTAAATAAAACGCTTATGGACTTCGATAAGAATTATGCCCGATCACCAAACAAGATCCTGTATACACAATTAAGCAATACTCACTGTTGACTCGTGGCTTGATCTCCATTCGGCAACGGTCACAGGTGTATCCAAAGGCATACGATAAGATTGTTCGATTATTAGAACCACGATAAAGTTGAGTCATGAGACGAATAAACGGTTCACATGAAGCATCCGATGAAAGACGGCGATATATTGCTTCACATTACACGCTTCCGATTGATAGAAATAACATTTCAACGTAGAGCAAAATGTCACGTTAATTGTTGACGGACTGGCGATATTGCGGTACTTGACTTAGTCCACCGTATACACTTAATGTGTTGAAGTCCAAAATCTGGATTCCTCCGATCTGCATGGTCAATTGGAACACAAATACGTATGAAATCCATCAGCGTTATGAAACATGTTTTTTATTTCATTATCTACTGATAGTGAAATTACTGTTTCAGATACAAAAAAGTAAGGTGAGGGAGGGAGGGGAACGGAGACGCGGGTGGGGAACGGGGACGCACGGGAAAGGACATGCAGGGAGAAATAATGTTTTTCTTTGAATATTACATTGCAACGCATGCCGGGAACCAGGTATTAAAATTATATTTTTTTACTGGAAAAATAATTCTGTGTTTGAAATGTGTATTTCTGTGGTGTAAATTTATTATCGTTAATTTTATAAGAAGTAAAGTTGTTTTTCGTTATTTTCCAGGGGTCTGCGCTTTTTATCTTCAATAGAGCGATATTAACTAATTACTATACAGGGTGTCCAGGCGTAAAGTGCATTAGCTTCGAGAGGTGATCGTACATGACAGTACAAGTAAAAAAGATGAATAACTTTTTTCGAAATTCCAACTTTTAGGGGTAGTTTTCTGGTAAAAAGATAAAATTAGATCGGCGTGTGCACTGTGCGAGCGGCATTATTATTTTCCGCTGTTGCCGAATCCCCGCTCCAAGCGCACAGTGTCAGTGTTGAATTCGAATGTAACAATTTTATTCGCGTAGTAGTGTTTCACCTAAAAAACTTTATTGTTGCTATTTTTTTTTTTTTTTTATTGAAAGAACAGATATACATATTAAAATCAACAAACAAGTCCTGCTAAGCCAATTCAATTGGCTTGTCAACAGGTGCTTATATTTTAGTTACATATAGATTATTTACATTTAAAATTTACATCTTATATCTACAGATTCAACATACATATCAATATACATATCAATTATCAATACAAATATTTTTTTTCCGATAGCCAATTTTTCACCATATATTCAACCTTATTCATAGAGTTACATTGCTTTATAGTGTCAGGTAACAAATTAAATATCTTCGGTATGATGTATTCAAACGTTCTCTGTCCGTACTTATTGTTAAATTTCGGAACTATTAACCCGTCGTTGCGCGTGAATCTAGTGCTGTATTTATGTTCTAATTTCTCTTTATGCTGCGGGGTAAATATATGCTGAATTATAATTTTGTGCCATAGTATTGCTTTCACTGGTAAAATTTTGGCATTCTGAAACAGCAACGGTGTATCATGTCTCTGTTTGAAAATATTAGGGACGACTAATAATTTTACAATTGCGTATTGTACAACTTGTACTTGTTTCAGATAGGTTATAGAAGTATTTCCCCGTATTGTTAATCCATATCTTATAATAGATTCTGCCAGTGACATATAAATTATTTTAAGTGTTTCAATTGATAGAAAAAATTTTAATGTGTACATTCTGCCAGCAATTGATCTGAGTCTTTTACAGGTTTTTTTAATATGTTTGTCCCATTTAAAAAAAACAATCTACTGTAACACCAAGATACACGTATTCCGTAACTAATTCTAAGCTATCGCATTTACAATTAGTTGGAATATTTTTATGGATGCAATTAAAATCGTGAGAAATAATATTAGGATTAAATAGAAATTTGGCATTAGGTGATCTTATATGCATTACTTTGGTTTTTTTAGCATTTATTAATAATCCTGCATCATGTGACCATTTACAAAGTTGATTAAAGTCAATTTGCATGAGTTCAATTGCAATTTTTAGATCTTTATGTGATATGACCAATGCCGTATCATCTGCGAATACAAAATGTTTAACAAAAGAGAAAAGTTTTTTCATTATAGTTACATAAATTATATATAGTGTAGGCCCCAATATGGAACCTTGTGGAACTCCTGCAGATACATTTTTTGTTTTACTAAAAGTATTATTTATTTTGGTACATATTTTTCTATCTCTAAGATAATCTTTAAATAAATTTAACACATTTCCTCTTATTCCAATTTTTTCTAGAGTTTTCAGAAGTTTTTTAGAGTTAATTGTGTCAAAAGCTTTAGAGTTATCGATAAATAAAACAATAACATGTAATTTATTATATAATTGGAAAAATCTTGCAGTAGTTTTTCAGTGTTTTTTTCTTTGGAAGCCGTATTGATTTGGATCTATGATAGTGAATTTTTCAATATAATTATTTAATTTATTTGATATAAATTTTTCGAGAATTTTTTCTAATGCTGGTAGTATACTAATAGGCCTATAATTTCCTAGTTCAATGTGTTTTCCACCTTTAAATATTGGTCTTGTAATGCTACATTTAAATTCTTGTGGAATTTTTGCTTGCTTTATTATCATATTGATTAAATGAGTAATTATTGGCCCAAGAGTTTTTACATTTCTTTTTAAATCAAACATTCTTATATTGTCAATACCTGTGCTTTTAGAGTTTTTCATTTTTTTAACAATGTTTTCAATATCAGTTATAGTAGCTCTTGGTATATATAAACTATGAGGTAGTTCTTCGAGTACTATATTAGTAGCTTTGTGATTGCATTTATGTAACATGTTGCTGATGCTATCCGAGAAGTAATTCACAAAATCATTTGACACAGAATCCTCAGTTCTATCTTTTAACATATATCGTGTTATAGTTTCATCACAATCGTTTTTGGGTTTACGTCCTAAAATATTATTTATCTCGTCCCAAGTTTTTTTTGTATCATTAAAACAGTTTTTAAATTTATTGTTATAGTAGTTAGTTTAGATAGAACTTGTTGTTTTAATGTATCTATATCAAGTGTGTATTTATTAAGACTGACTTAAAGGAACAACTACCACAACAGACGGCTGGCGTAGTGCAGCGGTAAGTCGCTTGACTCGCATTCCAAAGATCGCGGGATCAAACCCCGGCTTGGCAAATAAATTTTATTTGATTTATTTCTGTATTTCACAATTTATTCATTTAAAATAATACATAGTATATTTGCGGCACGTTCCAGGGTGGAAGATACTCTTAGTATCGCCCTGGTGTAAGACCACCATTCAGAATTGAAACGTTGCTTGAAGTGGCTTTCGCCGTGTTTGGTGACCAGATCTGAATAGCCAGGTACTTCCCCACCTTCCTCTTCCCTATCTCCTTTCCTCCCCACTACCTTCAGCCTCACAACATACCCCAATTGGGGATGCCATAGTCTCACTGTCTCCAGACGGGAGCAGTTGGGACTCTTGTGCGGTATTCATGTAAAAAAAAAAAAAATAACTTCATTCAGTGCGTGTTTTTTTCAGACTTACTTTTGTTGATTTAGTTGTAGACTTGCCTAACTGTAAGACCTGTGTTTATTTGTGCATAATTTTGTCATCATTGAATTATCGAGCCAATTAATTTATACCGCGTAATTTTGTTATTGAATTATTCGGTCAATGCCGTACTTTACCAACAAAGAACGGGAAGACATTCATTAATGAGATAGCCCCAACGTATGTACGAATTGATAATAATATTACTTTACGTTTACATGCTTGATTACAAGCTGAAAGTGGACATTTTGTAAAAAATTTAAACTAGTTAAAAGCAATGACATTTTAGTTAAGTGTTCAATTAGTTTATAACAATTTAATCGTTAAAATCGTGCCTTCAATTGTTATTTAAGTGCAGTTATCTTTTTGAATTTGGTTTAAAATATACGATCTGTATAAACGCTAAATTCTCGGTCTTGTTATTGTTTACAAACGGTTTCTTTGAATCACATTGCAAGCTAACAGCAACTTCGTTGGGTAAGTGCTACCTTACACTAAGGTTTTTTAATAGGTATGTCTTTTTGTATTCGAAAAAAAAGTAGGAATTTCAGGAAAAGTTATTAATCTTTTTTACTCCTACCATAATTTAGAATCACCTCCCGAAGTTAATGCACTTTACCCCCGGACACCCTGTATTTAATTGCATAATGATTTTTTATGAAGCATAATCATAAGTTCAATAATATGTAAGAAAAAGCGTTGTTACTTCTCTAGCTGCAACCACAATATTACGACTATCAAACAATGTATTTTTTTTAAATGTAAATGTCGTATTGTAATGTGGATTTTCATTATTTTCCCTCGAAGTTCATTTCGTTGCCTGGCTTCCGGTATCCGGTTCGATCTTTCAAATCATATTAATATTTCCCGCTACCTGGGGCGGAAATCCCTACCGAATTATCTTTTCATGTACAGACTTTTCCCAGAATCACACACAAAATACCTTACATTAAAAAATTCCAGGAATACTAAATTAATAAAATCTCTGTAAATAAGATTTTTTCCATATTTGTAATATTCTACATTGATTCAAAATGTGACCTAATTTATTTGTACCGTCATGTATGCATGAAATTGTACAAACGCATGCGAAATAGCATTCTTACGAGGTGCTATATAAAGGAATGCTTGCGTGATCTGTCCTCTTTTGGCTACGAGCAGCTCCCTAATAAATACCAGTATTATACACGTATACTCTCTTCACTTGCCGAGTACTACCCAAGGCACATAAAACGACTCTTTACAGTACCTAACATTAAAATTGTATTTCAACAAAACTAATAATTTTTGTATTTAATTTTATATAATTGTTTATATTTTGTTATATTTTTAGGTGATTAATCAACTTCTACCTTTAATATTTTGTCGTTGGTTCTTATTTGTATATACTTTTGTTATTTTTAATTTTAATTTTATCCTGACGAAGAAAACTTGGTAATCCAAACATGTTGATAATATTGACTGCATAGTGGTGTTTTTACAAAGTTTTTTGTATTCATTTAATTAAAATGTTAATTGTTCCGGAGATCGAAAAGAAGAGCAAAAAATTGTATTTTTTTTAAATATTATCGAATAGATCTTTTAATACTTAACATTTTTTGTAAATTTCTTTAATAACGAAATTTACTTTATTTCAATTTTTCAACAAAAAATAAGCAGAAGAATGAAGCAGATCAAAAGAGAAAAAAACGGAGAAAAATTACATATTTAACTGGTTTTTGGATTTTCGTCCTTTACAGCATTTCAATTTTTGGTTATCAATTTAATTCATTGAAGACAATATTAGCGACTTTCAAAATAAATTGAAGCAGAATAATTAGAAAAAGGCAGGTTGCTTCTAGAAATTGAACCTAGGACCTTAGCCTTGCCAGGGCTCTCTTCTAACCACTGAGCAAATTCGATCTTATCCCCTTCGTTAACTAAAAACTACCAACATTATCTTCGGTTTTTAGCGCATATTTTTATTGATTGATATATTTATGTACGACTGCAATTATCGGGTTTCAGGTATTTCATTTAATAAAAATAACTAACTAACCATCACGCCGTTTCATCGCAGGGGTAGGCAGAGAGGACGGACCACCAAACAACTCTGTCTTGAACATACTACACAGATACACAAACTCATCCAACTGCTCCAAGTATTCATCATTGACAACTATATCGCACACTGTTTTCGTACTCTCTCTTTCACACACCATGACCAAAATAAAATTAAAATAAAGTATTTAAAGCCCTTTAAACCAGGCAAAAGTATATTTTTTCGTTTCTATTCCAGCTAAGAATGAGAAACTTTTTTTAGCACGTTTAAAAAATAAGTTTTTGAGTCAAAATATTTCGTACTTACGGATAGGGAAATGGTAATAAGAAACCAATCTAAAATCAAATTTATAGACAACTGATCAACCAAAAGTAACATCGTCACATTTCATCACAAAAAAAATTGCAAATAAAAAGATAAGCCCCTCTAAAATCCTTATTCAGTGATCCATTTTGTCGCAGGATTTTCATCGACGAATTTACTCCACGCGAATAAAATATTACGTTCCAACTTCAGAGCCCTTTAAAACCTGATTACATGCGAGAGATTTGAGGCAAATGTCAAAGGTTGCCGGAGAACGTACAAGAAGATTAACTTGAAAAGGGCGAACGGGATCCTCGCATTAATATATGTAGGTACCACTCCCGGCCTTGCTCGGGGAAAGAAATGATATTTTTGGAAATAAAAAAACATAAATTTGAATTAATACCAAAAGCAAACTAGCATCCCTCTTCACACACATAACTGCGTTTGAAAATATCTAAACTGCTCGAGATACTATGTAGAACCAAATGGCTTATTATCTTACTTATCCCTTTCGATAAAACAACTTTTGGCCAAAGACATTGTAGATACTTTGCAACACTTCCATTGGCCTTTAGGCCTGTTACAGTGCTCGACCGACGGTCAGTGCGTAAGTCGATCGCGCTTGTCATTTGTATGAAAATTCATAAATCGTTCAGTGCAGGACCGACCGTACGCATGCGTATATCGCTACGCAGTGCGTATGAGAATCGTCGGTCGAGCGCGTGCGCATCCGTACCGTCGGTCGACCGACGAGCTAGAAATCCTCTCTGGGCGACGATTGGGTGTACGTGATATCTACGTCTTCTGTTCCTAATACGTCTACGAAGATAATAAGCAGCTATTAATTAATTAATTCCGCGTACGACGTCCGGTCAGCTTGTTGGTCAAGCGTGAACTGACGGTACGCACCGACGGTCGGTCGGTGGTATGCGTATCGTCAGGACCGACCGTACGCACCGACCATCGGTCGAGCACTGTAACTGGCCTTAGACAGAACACAACTTCTTTTAAAAATAAATCAGACAACAAGGCTTGGATCATCGGCAAACACAGATCTAACATAAAATATTCTATTAAAACTAATTTATAAGTATGCATTTTCAATGGTACGATGCTGATTATCTTTTATTTTAAACATAACATTGTGCTTTTATTTGTATTTTTATTATAAACCGAGCCAAACTTACAAGAACATGTAGTATGATCGTCTTTTATTATGAATATTATATTGTATTGTTATTTGCATTTTTGTTATAAACTGATTTTTTTTTTTGCAAGTATGCATGTCCAGTAGTACAATGCTGATTGTATTTTATTTTATATTTGTTTTAATCTGCTTACATATATTATAAACTGCGCTTGCTCTCGGCACATGAGTTTCTAGTGAAACATGCACTGCACATCACCAATTATAATAGAATTATACCTAGCTCTCTCATTCAAAATTTAGGCATATTAGATTTGAAAAGAATTTATATATAAAAGTGCAAAAATCAGTCATTTTGCCATGAAAATATCCCTCTGCCATGAAAATATCAGGAGTCGGTGAATTATTTTCCCATTTGGTCTTTTTGACATGTTGTTCTTGTATTATTTTGTATTTATTATACTTTTATAGTGCAAGTGCATAACGTGGATTGACTAGGTGCTCATTAGTGGAAAAGTGTGTGAAAGGGTTAAGTTTTTCCTGTAGGAACGATTTAACTCGGACATAAAATCTGAAGCCTATAATACTATTTATTTATATAATAATAATAATAAATAAATAATATGATAATTGATATATGATAATAACCATTTGGTCTCTAGTAGGTTGACATGTTGTTCTTGTATTGTTTTGTATTTATAATACTTATATAGTGCAATTGCATAGCGTGGGTTGACTAGATGATCATTTGGGGAAGTGTGTGAAAGGGTTTAGTTTTTCCTTCTTTTTTTCCTTTTTTTTTTTGGGGAAAATTTAACCCGGACATTTAAATCTGGTGCATAAAAAAAAATATGATAATATTGACAGTTTTAATATATGTATACTCATTTGACAAATTGCTCGAATAACTTACCTCTTGCTTGACAGATTTAATATATATCTACTCATTTGGATGAAAAAATATATTTTATCTGAACATCAAAAAGGTTGTCGCAGAAAACGTATGAGTCCATTTGGTCCCTGGTAGGTTGACATGTTGTTTTTGTATTTATTATACTTATATAGTGCAATTGCATAGCGTGATTTGACTAGATGATCATTTGTGGAAAAGTGTGTGAAAGGGTTTAGTCTTTCTTATGGGGAAGATTTAACCCGGACATAAAATCTTGTGCATAAAGATAAATAAGTATAAACTAAAAGAATAATTCATTTATTTATTAAATCATAGTGTGATGATTCGATGCAGGCAGGGGGAGGCAGTTCAATCCCCTTCAATTTAAATTCTCCAACACTGTACAGTGTACATTGTATAAGCTTACAAGCACTTCCAATGGTTCATTACATTGTGCTACAAGTTTTCCTTTTCTCCCAGCCTCTCCAGATCGGTGCCGATAATCTTAACTTGTACCAGATGGCCTGGCTTCCTATAACGTTCAATAGCACTGTCATCCCGCGCACGCTAGTCGACCGGCTCTAGTGCATCTGGTGTGAGGGGTAAATGAACCAAATAATGACTCTCAGGGTAGCTCGTCGTCACCATCTTCAATCTGCAATATCTTTGTTTTTTATTTAATACACTTAAAATAGATCAACTCTAACATAAACATTGGCGCTTTTTTACATTTTAAATTATACTTCTTATACCTACATTTTTTACATTTTTCTTTGAATTCGCTTAATTTGTGCACACTGCACACTTTAAAATATGTCGCATTTGCCCTATTCAGCATTATTTTCAGTTTTTAAGATACCTGTATTTTTTTTACATGAATGCCGCACAAGAATCCCAACTGCTCCCGTCTGGGAACCAGTGGGACTATGGCATCCCCAATTCGGTATGTTGTGAGGCTGAAGGTAGTGGGGATGGGAAGGATATAGGGAAGAGGAACGTGGGGAAGTATCTGGCTATTCAAATATAGTCACCAAACACGGCTACAACCATTTCAAGCAACGTTTCAATTCTGAATGGTGGTATTACACCAAGGCGATACTGAGAGTATCTTCCACTCTGAAACGGGCCGCAAATATTCTATATATTATTTTAAATGACTAAATTGTGAAATAACACAAATTAATCAAATAAAATTTATTTGCCACGCCGGGATTCGATCCCGCGACCTTCGGAGTGCGAGTCAAGAGCCTTACCGCTGGACTACGCCGGCCTATATTACTATTACAGAGAATTCTAGCCCATGTATGATTCAACAATTATTTTATAATTAAGTAAGTTTTCAGAAAAAAAATCCTCATTCTTCCAAGGAAAAATACCTTCTTAGAAATTTTTAACAATTGTTATGAAATGCACTTCATAACATAGAACATTTTACCCCGTAAGTATTTTTGAAATCAAGTACTTTTATGTTTATATTTTGGGATATGACAACACTAAAGTAGGCCGCGCCCACCCCCTATCGACGGGGGCGGGGCGCGCGGTGTAGACCGGCTTGGGCCGGTGAAATTTGGAGGACCCTCTCTTCAGTTTCCAGTCCTCGAACGGATAGGTTGTTTTATTCTTCCGTTCATTATTTACACCCAAAAACAGTTTGCGGGTTTTTGGTTAAATTCAGTTGTTGGCGTTATTGCTGCCGAGTCTACAGAATCCCACACCGGTATCGTTCCAATTTTCATATATATATTATTGTTTTTACTTTACTTTAAAACTAAATTCACACTTTTATTTAACGTAATCACCCCATTCTCACAGAGATTTAAGCTTTTCCTGGCCTAGAGTCCTTTCTGCAAAAATAAACCTTTTTCTAGTAGCAAAAGAGAACCTTTTATTTACAATTATCCCGATATTTCTGTGTTTTCCTGTATTTTGTTTTAACTGCAACATAGCAGTGGTTATTCAAGTCTACCAAGGCCGAACTGAAAACACACCAAGCGATTGAGCTAGTCGCATTTAAGTAAGTATTTTGTGATCAGCGGTGTAAATAAATTAGCGTGGTTTAATTGATTAAAGAACGGTTCAAATCCGCTTTTCTGTACCTAACACTGGAGCCCTTAAAACGTGGGGCGGACTTTGAGTGACCGCTTCTATGCTGTAGTAATTGTATTATTTATAGTGATGTATGTATGTATAAATATGTAAATAATAATAATTTTTCCCCTTTAAATATATAGCTAAATAAGTGATTGTGAATAGTTTTAAAAAGTTCAAGCGTGTTTTCAAACGCCGCCATCTTGAGAGTGACATTTTAACTGTTAGCGTCAATTTTGATCCACGTGTTTTTTCAACCGCCAGTATATCAAGTGTTTGCGAAGTATTTTTAAAAGTTGTGCGTGTGTTTTAAGGATCCGCCATCTTGTGGGCCGCATCTCCGAATTCAAAAAAAACCACCACGTGTTTTTGCCCGCTCAAATCAACAAGTTTTTGTCGTTTAACAGCCACCATTTTGGAAGCGTCTTAAATCACCACGTGTTTTTGCCCGCTTAAATCAACAAGTTTTTGTCGTTTATCAGCCACCATTTTGGAAGCGTCTCAAATCACCACGTGTTTTTGCCCGCTTAAATCAACAAGTTTTTGTCGTTTATCAGCCACCATTTTGGAAGCGTCTCAAATCACCACGTGTTTTTGCCCGCTTAAATCAACAAGTTTTTGTCGTTTATCAGCCACCATTTTGGAAGCGTCTCAAATCACCACATGTGCTTGACCGTTTAAATCAACACGTGTTCGTTATAAAGCCACGCCGTCTCCGCCTTTAGAAAAAACCCAAGCCGTGCTTGAAACTATCGACATTTTGAATTTAGCCAGGGTTTTTAAATATTATTTAATTTACTCAAAGTTATTTATAATTCGTGCGTTTTCGTAACAATTTATTAATTTCGGAGGAACAACGAAATATAAATATTAACTTCCCGGAAAAATATTAATAACTAATAGCATTTTTTCTATTCGAGTGGCCAACAAGGAAAGAAAGCATCTGCTTAGTTATTTAGAGAAGGTTATTTGAAATAAATTAAATCAAGTTCAAATCAACTTATAAAATGGACGCCCTAATTCGCTTTAAAGAAGGTATCATTGCCAATGTCGACACTTCCAGTGTTCTCCATCTGAGAAAGGCCTTAAGAAAACGGGGTATCGTTGGAAGCAAGGATTTGTCCACCTTGCAAAAACAGGCGCGTTCTTTTAATAAGGCATTTATTCGCCGAATTAAGCCAGCCGACGATGAAAAAGATCCTGTTTCGCAAGAATCAGAAATGTTAGAGCCGCCCGCGCCGGTAGAAATTAAATATGTTTTGAGGGAATCGAAGGTGACTAATTTTGCTTCGTGGAATTTGAAATTCAACGGTACCACGAATGTTCGGGAATTTTTAAATCGCGTGGAAGTGTTAATCGTAAGCCGAAATGTCAACCCCGATGAAGTAGCAAAATGCTTCAACGAACTGCTTACGGGAATAGCAATGCTTTGGTTTCTCTCCTTGCCTAGAGAAAGTTTATCGTGGTCCGAACTCAAAAAACAACTCATTAGCAAATTTGAAATTCCGAATTCAACTTGGGATCGTAAACTCGAAGTTTATACCTCTAAACAAGCGCATGGGAAAACGGCCAGGGAATTTTTTATAGAGACGCGTCATAAAAACCTTATTTTAGAGTCACCTATGCCGGAGGAAGAACTCGTGGAGACACTGAAGCGTGGTCTACTTCCGCAGTATGCTAGTATGTTAACCATGCATAGCAAAAGCTCCGCTACAGATCTAGAAATCGCGTGTACTATGTTTGAAAATTATCAAAAATTAGCCTTGCGTCCGCCCCGTGAACCGAAATCGGGAACCAATAGTTATTTGAATAGCGTGGCTTCGACGAGCCATGCTATTACACCGAAAGACTCCAAGAAAAATAGCTCAGACAGCGTCTGCTACCACTGTGGGAAGACGGGACATATTCGTTACACGTGTGAGCTATATAAAAAATGTAGGGCGGGCGGCGGCCATCGTTCCGAGAACAACCGTAATAGCACCCCGCTGCCGCCACATAACAATCTCCCCGCGGGAATAGATTTTTCGAGACCACCTCCTAAAATACAAAATCCAAAAAACTAATTTGCAGCCACTCAAACACTTCTTTTCTCAGGCAAGGTGACGATGACCTTGGCAGTATTGAGTGGCTGAATAACTCTAAATTCTTACAGGAAACGGCACATCTTACTGAAGTTAAATTCACTGAAGCCGTAGACGGCCGCCCTTATGCGCAATTTACTATTAACAATGTGCCCTTTACGGGGTTGTTAGATTCAGGTGCTAATGTTAGTTTCCTAGGAGGAAATTCTTATATTTCCTTCCTCAACATTGGCGTGCAGATGAAACCATATAGGTTTCCGGTGATCACGGCCGACGCCAGTCACCAAGCCGTGTTAGGTGTGCTACCTCTACCGGTTACATGCAGTGGATACACCGCTACTATAGATTTCTTAGTGATACCCTCGTTATCGCCTAAATTTATCCTAGGTACCGATTTTTGGAGATCTTTTAACGTTGCCCCCAAGATAATCGGTCCTACCATAAATAGAGTTGCTTCTTCACCACCGGTGGTAGATGAAATTAGAACCCTTATCCCTATAGAAAATCTTAGCAAATCGCAGGCTGAGAGCCTACGAAATATCACGAATAAATTTCGAGATATTTCCTTTGAAAAATGTGGCCTGGGGCTGACGCACCTTGTCGAACATAGTATAGAAACAACGGGACCGCCAATCAAGCAAAGGTATTACCCCCTTTCACCGATCAGGCAGCAGCAATTAGAACGCGAGTTAGACGAAATGCTAGCTCTAGGCGTCGTGCGTCCGAGCCGTAGCCCCTGGACCAATCCAACTCTAATAGTTACTAAAAAAAACGGCTCAGCCCGCTTTTGCCTTGATAGTCGCAGGCTCAACTCGGTGACCAGGGCAGATGCCTATCCTCTTCCGTTCATTCACCGCATTCTAGATCGATTAAGAAACGCGAGGTATATCTCCTCGATAGATCTCAGCAAAGCATTTTGGCAGATACCATTAGCTAAAGAGTCGTGCGAAAAAACGGCGTTCGTGGTACCTAATCGAGGTATGTTTGAATTCACCCGCCTACCCTTCGGGTTGCGTAACGCGCCGGCCGAGCTTCAGAGATTAGCCGATAGACTTTTTGGACCCGAATTGGATGAGCAGCTTTTCTGCTACCTAGACGATTTAATAATCGTGAGCGATACATTTGAAAAGCATATAGCCACTCTCCTCTTAGTGCAGGAACGATTAAAGTCGGCCGGACTGACGATAAATTACGAAAAATCGGAATTTTGTAAGTCTCGCCTATGCTACTTGGGGTTTGTCATAGACAGAGAAGGCCTCCGCACCGACCCAACTAAAGTAGAAGCTATAGAGAATTTTCCCCGTCCATCTAATTCAAAGCAAATAAAATCATTCATTGGTTTGGCTGGATATTATCGGCGCTTTATTAAAGGTTTCGCTGACATAGCTGAACCCCTAACTAAACTCACCGGTTGTCGAAAAGGTATAAGTAACTTTAAGTGGTCCGAGGAAGCTGAGCGGGCCTTCACAACGCTCAAAGCCGCGTTAGTATCAGCCCCTGTGCTAAATTGCCCGGATTTCAGCCTCGAGTTTAGTGTACATACAGATGCCTCGAATGTAGGCATTGCAGGCGTACTAACCCAAACCTTTCCCGATGGTGAGCACCCAGTCGCATATTTTTCTCGATGTTTAAACAAAAATGAACGAAACTATGGTATTACGGAAAAAGAACTTTTGGCGGTATTGGAATCGGTATGTTATTTTCGCGGATACATAGAAGGTGGAAAATTTACCGTTATAACGGATCATTCGAGCTTAAAATGGTTACACTCGCTGGATAACCCCACAGGGAGGCTGGCTCGCTGGTCCACGCGTCTTTCACAATACTCCTTTGATATTGTACACCGCCGAGGTGCGCTAAACGTAGTTCCGGACATCCTTTCCCGTATAGAACCCGGAAAAATATCGGCAATCCACGCTCCGCCAAGTACCACCGATACCTGGTACCTAAAACTTTATAATGACTGCGTAAACTCTCCACTGAAACACGCTAACTACACTATTCGCGAAGGACAGCTGTTTCGACATTGTCCGGCAACGCTCTCTGTGCGGGAGGACTATTCATGGAAACTCGTAGTACCCTCCGAATAACGGTAGGCTCTGATAGTAGAGAATCACGATTCTGACAAGGCTATTCACCCCGGAATTTTTCGTACTTATAAAAGACTTAATTTAAGACACTACTGGCCGGGACTATATCGTCAGGTGTGTGAATACGTATCAAAGTGCGAAATATGCAAAGCATACAAGCATAGCACATCTACCCCTTTGGGACACATGAGCACCCAGAAACGAGTTGACCGACCTCTACAAGTATTGTCAATGGATCTGATAGGCCCGTTCCCGAAAAGTCTCGCCGGATATATGCATATTTTGAGTGTCGTGGATACGTTCACCAAGTTTTGTTGGATCTTTCCATTAAAAGTCGCCGCGGCCCCAGCTATAATCAAGCTTTTAGAGACGCGAATTTTCTTACCCCATGGCGTGCCTCGCACGATCATATGTGATAATGGGAAACAGTTTATTTCAAAAGTATTTAAAAACCTTTTGAGTAGTTATGGGGTATCCGACGTATTTTACAACAGTTATTACACACCTATGAATAACGTAGTGGAGCGGTACAACCAAACGATCGGAACAGCCTTAGCAATATTAGTAGAGAAAAATCAACGAACGTGGTGTAAGCATCTGGATAAAATTCAAGCGGCTTTAAATAATTCAATTAATGTAGCAACCGGATACACGCCATTTTTCTTAGATCACGGCTACGAGCAGACGGTCCTCGGTTCCCTCCACGATACTCCATTCCCGAGATCCACGCTGACCGTGAACGAATACGCTAATCGGCTGGAAGAGCTATCCGCAGTTTACGGTGATGTTGGCGACGCTTTGTTCCTCGCGTACCAAAAGAGCTCTGATAGATATAATCTCAGGAAAAAACACGTGACGTATACCGTCGGTGATACGGTTTGGAGGAAAAATTTTGCTCAGTCTAATTCCGCGACTTATTTTTCTGCCAAACTCGCCCCGCGCTTTGTGAAAACTAAGGTGGTTAGAAAGGTTTCCGATGTCGTATACGTGTTGGCAGACGACTCAGGAAAAACCCTAGGCAAATATCACGTCAAAGATATGGTTAAATTAGGCAGCCCCGCAGAGAACCTCAACCAACCAACAGATTCTTCTCTACCCTAACCGTGGACTTCCTAGGAGATTAAAACCGCAATTGGTGACCTACTTTGTTAGGTTTCGTGAAAACATCTGTTCAGAATCTTGCCCAAACAATTACTTCTGGCAAAGTAATTATCGACTGCCCGGATGGGAAAATATTCTATTTTAAGATTCGTATAAAAAAAAAAAAAATTATAAAACATAACTACATTAACTACGCACACATACACAACACTCGGCACTGTTTTCGAAGGGGCCCATTCGAAGACAGTGTGTACACACCCTACAATATAGTCACTCCGGAGTAATTAACCGGAGGCGGCTAGATACACACTACACTTGTATTTTTAACTATTCATGTACATCATTCGACACTCGAATTGTACTTGAAATGTACCTAGCCTCTGCTTGCTATTAATTTTCATCTCTCTTTCAAGCTTGAGAATTAAAGTCGTTGGTACTTAATAATTTCGATTTGATGGTTTGCTGGTTCCGTAAAACTAGCTGGCGCCCCGGCGGCACAGCCCGCGTAAATGAAGTGGAAAAGCGATACTATTTTATGATATATTTTAACACTTTCGTCTCTGACTTCTGCATTATTATTTCATTATTATTATTGTTGTCATCATTAAAAAAATACTATAATGCGCTGACTACAATAATTTTAAATATTGCCTTAAAACGCAATACATCGACGACAATTATATTACAGTGAATGTGATAAAACCTTAGGTATTATTAAAATGTGTTTTCTGGAAATTTTTGAATGATCCTGAATTATAGGATGCTGTTTGAATGATCCTGAATTATAGGATGCTGTTTGAATGATCCTGAATTATAGGATGCTGTTTGGATGGTCCTGAATTATAGGATGCTGTATGAGTGATTTGGGTCTTTAAAGGACTCTGATTTTTTGTTGTCTGCTTTATTATCTGTTTTGTTTTAATATGTCGTTAACCAGTAGTCCGTACTGTTAAAAAGTGGATACTGACTTCACTGAGCCACTACTCGTCCTTTAAAAGGGGGTTAAATGTGCTTTGTGTTCTACGACATACGTCAATGCATACATCACGATACGTAATATAGTGCTCTCCCTATTCTGTTCTCTTTTGCGAATACTTTTATTAATCAAATAGTTTTGATTGACCTCTTTCTTAAAAATCTTTATCTAATCTTAATCTTTTCTATTAATAATTTCTGTTCCTTGGTCATTGTTTAGTAGCCTTGCAGACCAAAGAATGCCCTAGCGTTCTGTATGTCTTAATTTTCTAATCACTTTGTTATTTTTCTTTCATGTTCTCGCTTCCCGTGAGTCGTGCCCTTACTGCTAAGGACGCGATCCCTGTCACTAGCGCCGCCCAGACTGGCCAGGCTCCTTCTCGATACTCGGCGCTGTATGAAGAGTTGCGTTTACCTGTTCCTGACACTAGCTTGGCTATTCCACGATGTTGCTGCGATTGCTAAGTTATATTGTGTACACTGAATTTATGTAAATTATGTAACTTTGTTGCCAGGTTTTTAATGCAAATCTCTGTGCGGATGATGTTTTTCCCTAAAACCTTAATATTCGTTAAATTAAAAAAAAAAAAAAAAACCCTTCATAGCTAGGGCGGTTTTTTCTTTGAAAAAAAGGGGATGTGTTATGAAATGCACTTCATAACATAGAACATTTTACCCCGTAAGTATTTTTGAAATCAAGTACTTTTATGTTTATATTTTGGGATATGACAACACTAAAGTAGGCCGCGCCCACCCCCTATCGACGGGGGCGGGGCGCGCGGTGTAGACCGGCTTGGGCCGGTGAAATTTGGAGGACCCTCTCTTCAGTTTCCAGTCCTCGAACGGATAGGTTGTTTTATTCTTCCGTTCATTATTTACACCCAAAAACAGTTTGCGGGTTTTTGGTTAAATTCAGTTGTTGGCGTTATTGCTGCCGAGTCTACAGAATCCCACACCGGTATCGTTCCAATTTTCATATATATATTATTGTTTTTACTTTACTTTAAAACTAAATTCACACTTTTATTTAACGTAATCACCCCATTCTCACAGAGATTTAAGCTTTTCCTGGCCTAGAGTCCTTTCTGCAAAAATAAACCTTTTTCTAGTAGCAAAAGAGAACCTTTTATTTACAATTATCCCGATATTTCTGTGTTTTCCTGTATTTTGTTTTAACTGCAACATAGCAGTGGTTATTCAAGTCTACCAAGGCCGAACTGAAAACACACCAAGCGATTGAGCTAGTCGCATTTAAGTAAGTATTTTGTGATCAGCAAATCCGCTTTTCTGTACCTAACACAATAAACCTCTGTTGTGATATCTTTGTTATCCAGAATTATTCTCAAATACTTTATCGTATTAACCTTTTCCAAGTTAAATTGCACCATGCCTGAAATCACTCTTTCTTTGCATAATGTGTCTACTTTTTAGGCAAGAGTTTTTTTACATTAAGCTGAATCTCTTCTGCTTATTACAATCCGCACTCAATCGAGAAAGCGCTGGGCGCAAAGCGCACCCAACATAATTTTGAGCGTCTTCAATATACGAGTAATCGGCTAAAGTATTTTGGTGGAATAAAATAGATGTAGATGAAATGTATCCATTCTGGAACAGCTAGACATCCAAAATAGGCTTTCGATTATCTGTCTACAACGCATTTAAGATACTTTGAACACGTTGCTCGCTGAGGACTCCAGCTTGGAGATACTCATGGTCACTGACAAAGTAGAAGGCAGAAAAAGTAGAGGAAGGTCACCAATGCGCTGGAGTGATCATGTAGCATTGAACGTCGGTGTCCGCATGTCTCCACTTAGATCAGAACCGCAAGGGGTGGAGAAGCCTTGTCCACCATGGAAATTGGTAAAGGAGTCACGATCCTAAGCAACCAGGAACCGATATAGGAAGAAGATGACATGGTGTGATGCTCTAACCAGAACTCTTATTGAAATAAAATTATTCGAATCCTTACTCATCAATCTGTCTCTCGACGAATCACATTTAGGAAGATCGAATCCTTGTACTACTGTATCGCTAACCATAAAGTGTTGCTTTGGCTTTCCAAAATACACTCATTAAAGAATATATTATATATTGACATTAAAGTATATTTCAGGATTAAATAACATATGTTTACAATTGTTTCCTCTGCGTGCGAACTCTATCTACATTTCTTTAAAGCATCGCGTTAACTGGTCAAAACATTGTACATATATTTTTGTATCAGTGATCAATGAACCGGTGGAAGCAATTTTTAGCCATAAGTTGTTTTTAATCTATGTCTAGTTTGAAATTGTCCAGATTTTAGAAATATATTACAAGTTTGTAGAGCCCCTTGAGGTTATTTTTCACAAAAACAGAACTATACAAATCGTCCAAATATTATTATTTATTATTATTATTGGTAATCTCGAAATATTATATAATTATTGAGCGTGGTTTTATCAAAGCCTAAACGCCTTAAGGCTTTTGAAGAAAATTAAGAATTAATAAAAGTGGCTTCAATTACCATAGATTTGTTTCATGGAGATTGCAGTTTTTTCTGTTTACTTCATATTAAAGTTCACTCCAAGATAACTTAAATGGTGCAAATACGTCAATAATCGCACAGACAAACTCACAAAATGAATAACAGACATTTTTTGTTATTTACGTATACGGATGAAGAACGTACATGGGGATACGTGGGATATTATATTATTAAGCATTTGAATAAATTAAATCATCGCACAAAGAGATTTTAAACTCGTTCGTCAATCATTCGCTAATACACGTTATAAAGATAAAATCAAATTACATCGGAGTTAAGAATATAAGCTTGGATTATATTACACAACCGGCTGCTCTGAAAAAGATTTCCTGAATTTACTACAAGACTATAAAATGAGCTCTGTATATCATATTGCGGGAAACAATTTTATCCATTCAACCTTAATCACATTATAAACTTTTGTATTTTATATTGTGTGAATCAATAGAATACAACAAGGTAAAATGGAAACAGGTAAAAATTATTCCTATAATTAAACCCGGAAGAGATCCAAAGCTCATGACCTCCATAAGACCAATTTCATTAATTTCATGTCTTTGCAAAACTTTCAACACTATAATTACAAGGCGATTAGAGTGGTATTTAGAAAATAATTTCATGTTTGATAAGTCTACAATAGGATCTAGAAGAAAACTGTCAACAATGGATAATCTGGGAAGAATGGTTACAGAGATCCAAGTTGCCCAAACAACCAACGCCGTTACCCTTGCTGCTTTTGTAGACATTAAAGATGCATACAATAATATAAAGATCGAAGAGGTCATTAAAGTTCTTATCTCTAAAGGTATCAAAGGGAAAGTTATAAAATATATCTGGGAATATTTTAAACAAAGAATGATTATTATTAAGGAACCTAACATATTCGCTGAACAAATGTGCACGAGAGGACTACCGCAAGGAGATCCCATGTCTGCGCTCTTATTCAATATTGGAACTTCTGGCATAGGAAACTATCCCCAAGTGAAACGCGTACAGTACATAGACGATTTTGGTATTTATTATTCAAGTTCAAAAGTAAAAACATGCGAAAACATTATTCAAAAAGCTCTGTTAGAACTACAGAATGCTCTTAAATTAAAAGGTCTTGAAATATCGGAAAATAAGACAAAAATATGTATATTTGCAAAAGGAAAGAGACAAAATATCCTGAATATAAAAATAAATGACGTACTTATAGAACGAGTAGATGAACATAAGTTCCTCGGGGTATGGTTGGATTACAGACTCGCTTGGAATAAACATATAAATAACACCTGTTTAAAAATGAATCAGCCAATGAATATTTTGAAAGTGCTGTCAGGAAAAAGCTGGGGAATTCATCCACTTCATATGAGAAGATTATATACTTCTCTTATAAGAAGTCGATTAGACTATGGCAGTATACTTTTTTACAACTCTGCCAAAAGCAATCTCGAAAAATTAGAGAGAATACAATCACGAGCTTTAAGAATATGTGGAGGTTTCCTGAACTCAACTCCTGTGCATGTTTTACAAAGTGAAATGAGTGCCCCTCCTTTGCATATCAGAACTTGGAAACTAGCTGCAAGATTTTGGCTTAGAGCTGTATCCATTGAAAATAATCCACTAGTTTTAGAGGTTCTCAAACTTAAATCCTTGATACAAAATAGATTCTGGAACAATAAAAAATTACCAATGTTGATTAAAATTTGTTCGGAAACAATTGATTGGAAAATAAATAAAAATAAATGTCTAGACATGTACTCCTCCGATACCTGGGTAGGAGCACTTCATTTGGAATGTATTTCAGTTGAGATTGACAATTTTAATTCCCCCAAAAGACTACTCTTACCAAATGAAATTAGTAATATTGTAAGCGATATGCTAATTAAAAAGTATTCTGGATTCAACCAGATCTTCACTGATGGATCAAAAAAATCAGATCAAGTTGGAGCAGCTTTCCTCTCAATGCCAAACAATTTTTCCCATCAAATAAAATTGAATAAAAATTGCACTATTATGAATGCAGAATTGATAGCAATCAAAGAAGCGGTGGAATATGCAATTAAAAATAAGTGGAAACAAATTGTAATATTAAGTGATTCTAAAAGTGCACTTCAACATATTAAAAGTATTCCGAAAGGAGTTCCCTGTAGGAAAATAGCCTACAATATTGCTGAACAAATAAGGTGGCTACAGCAGAAAGATGTGTCCATATGTTTACAATGGATTCCATCTCATGTAGGAATACATGGGAATGAAGAGGCAGATTTGTTGGCAAACGAAGCATGTGTGAATGGAATCATCTACGACTGGACGCCAGACGCTGAAGATTACTGCCAAAAAATAAATTCCATATGTAATAATATGTGGAATAATCATTTTGAAACGTTGTCTACAAATAAAGGAATATGGTACAGAAAGCTCCAAAACGAACCGTTTAAAAGACCATGGTTCACTGAGGTTAATCTGAAAAGATCGGAAATGAGAATCATTTTTAGATTAAGATCCGGACATGCACTAATGGGAAGAATATTGTGTTTGATAGGCCTCTCTGATTCTCCAATGTGCTCGATATGTGAACAAATTGAAGATGTCGAGCACACATTATCGAAGTGCATTAAATATGAACGACAGAGAGTTACAATACTAATGACCTCGAACTCATCGGAAGTTCAGAATTTAATAGCCTCAACTGAGTTTCATGCCATATCGAGAATTATGAAATTTATTAGATCATGTAAACTGGAAAATATTTGAAAGTGATTTTTTATACGAAATGAATATAAAAGGACTCTAAGTACCTTTTAAAGATCATTAGAGATTATAATGATAATATTATAATTTAAAAATAGATGAGGCAAAAAATGACAACATTGTGTGAGTCAGAAGCCTCGATAATATACATGACATAAAAAAAAAAAAAAAAAAAACAAGGTAAAATTATCATCGAAGTAATTAAGAAACAAAAATCAACGAAGCTTAAAAATATATTAACAATCGAATCTAAAATAAAACAATAACTTTGTAAACACCACTTTTATTTTTTTATACTCTATATACCGTTCTTCAGGGCAGTATAATACTGTACTAAAATTAAGTTACATGTGTGTTACAGACAATATATGATTTTAAACAAAATGGGCTGGAATTCTCAAGTGAAGGAGGAAGAAGGCGTAAGTGTAGATACAGAATTGGTACAGGGAAGGGAACGTACCTTACCAATAGGGAACAATCTTAGTATTGGACTTTTATTTAAATTTATTTATTTATTGATTACATCGATATATTAACTATAGATTAGCCCTCCCATACCCAATTCCAATCCCAAAAGTGACACCACCTACGAGGAATTTCATAATACAACTACCCATAGATTTCCGTTGCATCTATTGCGTGACGTAATTG
Source organism: Limnephilus marmoratus (assembly GCA_917880885.1). Lineage (NCBI taxonomy): Eukaryota > Metazoa > Arthropoda > Insecta > Trichoptera > Limnephilidae > Limnephilus > Limnephilus marmoratus. The sequence goes on along the minus strand of OU862921.1, from coordinate 47,993,844 downwards.
TTTTACAAGGAAGAAATTATACATTTTTTATCAAATGTTACTTTTCTCGATATGCTGTCTCAAATTCATATGTTATGTACATATTTTTTTAGATATTCATATAACTGATTAAATTGTTAATAATAAAGTCCTTGATAGCCCACACCTAATATATTTCTGCTAATATATAGCTGCCTGAAATTTGTGTTCTAAAAATGATCTTCACAAAGCTAGCAATTCCGTTACCGCGAACTTGCTGGAAAACAAATTAGCTCCACGCAGACCAAATAAAGGTACAAACTAATGCTTCTTGCGATCGACAGTGAGATAATGGACTTTCTTTTTGACAAATTTCGTAAACCAATATTTTTGGTTCCGGTGTCATTTTTAAGACCTACACGCCTTGTCTAGTTATACTTGGTCGAAGATTAATTACCATACCATTAATGTTTTTCCTTAGTTCTATTTTCAAATTATAATGTCACATCACAAAGTATCTGCTGTGTAATGGTGTAAGGCCACCATTCAGAATCGAAACATTGCTTGAAATTGCTTCAGCCGTGCTTGGTGACTAAGTCTGAATATCCAGGTACTTCCCCACCTTTACTTTCCCCCAACGCCTTCCCCTCCCCACTACCTTCAGCCTCACAACATACCCTGATTGGGGATGCCATAGTCTCACTGGCTCCAGGCGGTTGGGAACAGATGGAACTCTTGTGCGGTATTCTCATTTAAAAGAAACTTCACCTCGAAAATGCGACCGGTTAAAAAAAATATCAGTGAGTAAAATTCCTTGGTTCCATGACAACTCAGAATTAGCTTATTTCAACACCCTTTTGAAAATTAGCCCATAACCTGAACTATCGTAACCTATTAATTTAACCATTTTTTTAATATATTTTTCATCATTTTTTGGGATCACAATTTAGGAGGCGGGTATGAGTACCTTCGCCTCGGGAACCATTTATTGGATAACCAACACCTCTGCCAAAGGTCACCCCAAGTGGTTCGCTACGTTTGGTGACTTGGCCGGGGTGTCCGGGCTCATGGGGTGAGTTTTGTCCGAGTCTGCACCTGCCGACGAGTGGTCGAGGGAGTCCATTTGACTTCTCCAGCCATATTCTCTCGGAACATCGCCTTGCACTGCAGTGGGAGGGATGGATTCATACGTTCGTCACTCCTGGACACACTGACCCCCAGATTCCTACGCACCCCTAATATCCTTTTTCTTCCCATAACTTCCCCTCCTTTTATCCTAAAAGACCCTCCACACAGTATCCCCAAAAATTACTTTTTTTTACATTAACTCCACACAGGAGACCCTGAGGAAAATGTCAACTGGGATGCTGTGTGGAGGGTCTTTTTGGGGAGAGGAAGGAATAAACATTGGTCTTGAAGAGACCCATGTTGTGGGAAGGAGGAAACACAGAGGCCGGCAAATCATTCCACAGCCGAGCTGTTGAACACAAGAACGAGTCGAAGAAGCGACCAGTTCTCATGTGTCAAATGTTGGGCACGCGTTTGGAGTGTTTCCCGACTATGCACCGGTGCCGAAGGGATCAATGATGCTAGTTCCTCGGAGCATCTTCCATTGTTATACCGGTAGAACAAGGATAGCATTCCCACCCGACGCCTGTGCTCTAAAGATTGCAATCCGTCTGTTAAGATGGGATAATCTATTAAACGGACCGCCCGTTTCTGCACAGTCGAGGGTATTTTTCAGGTATTTTGGAGCTCCAGACCAGAGGTGGTTGCCAAATTCAACCGCGGGGCGCACTTGTGATTTGAACAGGGTTAGCAGTTGTGTACTATTAAATTATCTGCGGGCCCTGTACAGCACGCCCAGTTTTTGGGAGGCTAACTTTACTCTGGCTTCGATGGAGCCCCCATACCTGAGCTGGTCACTTAGGGTTACACCAAGCATATCAATGGAGGGCCTTTTGGGAAGATTGCTACCGTTGAAAGATATTAGATTTTCATAGGCCCTGAATGGAATTATTTTCCTCAGGGCCTCCTGAGTGAAACTAATGTTAAAAAAATCATGTTTAATGACTTTTCAAAGGAGATGTTGAAGTTGCAGTTGTCCTGAGTTGTCCGGTCACCAAATTCGTTACCTCGTAACACCAACTTAAAATTGACGTCATGCCTTACCGGTTAACATAGTAGTATTATATTTGATCACATATCGACATGTCAATACGACACAACTTTGTCGCGTAGGGATAGCATTTACACAAGGAAACAAGAAATGGACTCGCCAACTCTTTATATTAAAAGTAGTAATTTTTTTCGGTTTGTCCTGGTAGGGCATCGCTAATGGTTTCGCGATTTTTCATCCTGCGACAAAATACCCCCCGACGAAATATCCCCGACACACTATCCTACGGACAAACATCCTCCGACAAAATATCTACTAAAACCTAACTTAACCTAACCTAACCTAGCCTCACCTTATCTAACCTAAAATACCTAACCTAACTTAACCTAACCTAACCCAACCAATTCTAAACTAACCTAACAAAAAAATGGGACAAAAATAATACAAACATCCTGTAAAGACAATAAATTATTATTGGCCAAAAATAGCAAAATGTGAAATAAGGTTAGATTAAGTCAGGTTAGTTTAGATTCGCTTTGAGTAGATGTTTTGTTGGAAAATGTTTTGTCCGTAGGATATTTTGTCGGAGTATTAATATACTATGATTTATATACTATGATATATAATATGATTTCGCCAATTTATATATAAGATTCTGTTGAAGTTTTTTTTTACGTTAGCTCCACACAGGAGGCCCGGAGGAAATTAATTCCCCCAAAGGCCTATTTCTGCTTTGCGGATGCTGGATTGAAGGTTTTTTAGGGAAAGGAAGGAGAGGATATTGTGAAGACGAAAATTTATGGGAAATGTGTAGGAATCTGGGGGTAAGTGTGTCGAGGACCGACGGACGTACGAATGAGAGAATCCTGATGGAGCGGACAAAAGGTCTCCCTCAATCAGTCTCTTCCGATCCGGCCAGCCGTGCGGTAGGTGGGATACATCCGCCGCCAAGATTCAGACAAACCTCACCCCCACGAACCCGGGCACTCCTGCTAAAGTGGCCTATGGTAGAGGTATTGGTGATGCAGTAACAAATTCCCGAGGCGGCAGTACCCATGCCCGCCTTCCAAACTGAGTTTAGCTATAAAATCCATTTACACACGTTTGCCTGATCTTTAAAAACCAATTGCTGATAATTTTTATATAATCTGTCTTTATTTCTCGTTTAAGTTTATGTCTAATAATATACAAATGTCTGTATAAAAGTCTATTTATTGGAAGTAAAAAGTTAAAATAATAAAATTATACACTTGTTGTACTTATTTTTTTTCAAAAATGTGCATTAATGTAACATAAAAGTATTTATTGTACCTACTGATACTTGTATTTTAAGTACTGTGACATATTATATATTTGCATTATATTAAACTTCGACTTGTTTTAATGACGTAAAATCCCTACGGTCATTGAACAAATCAATCAATAAATAAATAAACATGTTGCCTTGTACTCGATTACACGTGTAACGGATATGTGACGTCAAAATTCCCCTCTAGAATATTCTTTACATTAACCCATACCAAGCACTAACCGTTGTCTGTTAATTCTGTTGAGAAATTTTCAAATAAGTTTGAGGTTGTGAGAAATAGTTGATTCATTGAAGTTATCGTCCTTACTATAGAAGGCTCTAAGTATTTCTGAGGTTTCGAGACGCCAATCTGATGGTGTCAGCTTGACTATCCGATGCCTTCGGCTATCATCGGAACCGTTCGTTCAATATACTCGAACGACGAAGATGATATAATACTTAACTGGCATCTGTTGGGATATCGCAAAACTTCTATAACTAACTATTCTAACGACATCAATTGGAGGATGTTGAAACCATATGACTAGTGTAGTGTGGTGACTTCACTAACCAACATGGTTTTTATTTGTACTGTTCACCAAACAGACTGTTGTCATTTTCTACTAAAGATTTCAATTAATATTAAACTGGGTTAGACATCCTTACTATAGTAGGCTCTAAGTATTTCTGAAACTTCGAGCCGTCAGACTGATAGTGTCTGATTGACTACCGATACTTTCAGCAATCATCGGAACCGTTCGTTCAATAGAATGACGACAGATGATACTGATCTGACATAATACATAACTGATATCTGTTGGAATATCGCAAAACTTCGCATAACTGAGTGTTCCAATGACATCTATATGACTAACATAATATTAGGCTTTGATTCGCTAGACTGATAGTGTCTGCTTGACTACCCGATGCCTTCGGCTATCATCGGAATCATTCGTTCAACAAGCACGAACGACAATCGATGATACGGTTCTAATACAATACTTAATTGACATCTGTTGAGACATCGCAAAACTTCGCGTAACTAATTATGACATCTATTGGTGGATGTCGAAACTACATGACCAACCCATACACTAAACTTACTCTTCACCAAACATAAAATTATCTGATCGTAGAATCATTTCCGATTTATCCTGTTTGTTTAAAATCATTAATTCAATGTTTGATACCCCTGATTTATTATACGTAATCTCTTTTCATCATCCAGGCAGATCGGTCACAAGACCAATACCTACTATATTATTGTAGCAATTCTAAGTCAACATCCCAATATTACACTCCTATGCGACGGATTCAACAGCTTGGAAACAAATACTCCAATGTTGTTGATATATTTAGGACATCAATTTTAATACATAAGCATACCTTGTTGAAGTTTTTTTCATCAAATAGGGGAATATTTTGATAGAGCTAATTAAATTGACTAACACATTAACAATATTTTGTCGGCTGAAAGAAAAAAAAACTGTTTTTGGATTTTATTATATTTCGTACCTACACACTGTATGGTTCAAATTCAATATAATTTTATTAAATATATCAATTATTATTACTGTGGCATTTTACTCGAATTTGGTGGCATATTGATCGTGTTGGCCGCAGGATTTAGTTGAAATGTTGTTGTTCTGTGAACTCCTTGCAACCTCCATGGTAGAATTCTGAAGTTCGCGTATAAAAGTTTCCACACCAAATAGAACATCAGCCGTGGGCGGATCAATTTCCTATCGGAAGAGTCCGGCGCGGCGTTGGTTGCCCCAACGACGGAATATTAAATCAAAAGTTTTACGACTTAATTTAACTTAGTCTTCGGGTTTTGACATGTTTGCTCTAACCCTACGCAGTGTATTGCGCAGTTTTCCCACTTTGATTAACATTATTTTTTGCTTCACAACTCGAGTCCTGCTGGCCGTAAGCAGTGATCTTTCTGAGATAACTTTTTCGAAGTGAAAATTCTTTTTGTCGAAGGAAGCAAATACTTTGTGGTGTGACATTATATATTAAATGAAAAAACACACTTTGTAAAACACCTCTTTTTAAAAAAAAGTGTTTTTTTTTCTGTAATGTCTGTGTGAATGTGTATGAGAGGAAGCGAGATAGTATGCTAGCGAGACTCTATAAAAGGCGATGCGTGTCAGTAGTATGTGTTTTTTGCTTTAAGCAGCTCCCTAATAAATACCTGTACTGTACAGTATACTTATACTCTCTTTATTTGCATGCTACCGACACTATACCGACAGTCCTAACATATTGCTAAGTACACCTACCTGAGGTGCCTACCTTCTGCCGACAGACTAGCTCAGAAAGGTCAGCAGAGCGGGGGAGACCATCATCAGGGTAGTAGGATCTCTGAGGCGTTTGTGGCGCATCCCTGAAATAAGCTCAAATCCTACGGGCAGGGGGAGACAGTGAAATAAGTGGCTACGGTAAATAACAGTTGTATTGGGTAGAATTCTTTCATAAGCGACAATGGTACATAATGCAGGCAAAGTTAGAACAGGGTAGCATCAATAATCCTATCTAATTCGGGTGCATTTGGCCCTAAAATCTCTCTGGGGGGCGGTCATTTATCGTCGCGTTGAATTTACAAGGAACACACGCAATAAAGTGGGATTAATAGCTCATGGTACTCACTGCAACCGGCGGCTTGGAGATCGGTGTGGTGAAAGGGAATTTAACCGGGCTTGGCATTCCCGCCCGTCACTAGGCGAAATAACAATCGCCATGGCGGCTTCGTGGAATGTTCTGGAATAGTGCAGAACGGTTCACGGTACACGTGCGCTTGAGGCGAGCTCGGGGACAGAATGCGGGGCGGCGGCTGACTACAACCGCCGTTGGCGCGCGGCAAGCTAGCGGAGAGGAAGCCGAGTAATTTGCAGGGGCGTAGGTGAGTAATTTGGAGGGGTCTATTCGTGCATCGTAACAGCCGAGTAATTTGCAGGGGCGTAGGTGAATATTTTGCAGGGGTCTATTCGTGCATCGTAACAATATGTGAGTCCGCATATCCTAATTGGCGCTGCCATCACGATTGGGCAGCCACGGACACCACAAGTGTGTTTTTTCATTTAATGAAAATTCTTTTTTTGGGCCCTTAGTGATTTGAAATTCGGATGAAACGGAAATGCGTCACAACTCCGTTCTACACAAATACTCGATTCTCATATAATACGGTAAATTCGCACCTCGGCGCGAGCCTCCCATAGCCCAGTGGGCAAGAGGTCTGACAAGTCTCAGCGGCCAGAGAGACAGACATTAAGCGAACGGAGGTTCGAATCCTGTGACGTCTAAAAAAACATTTTTATTTTTGTGAAATCATTATCCAACCTTCAAACTACTTTAAAAGAAACGGCAAAAGAAAAGAAAGCGACATCTAGCGACTTTCTAGTTTCACTTCTACGGCGTGTGAATTACATACTCTAATTTTTTTAATTCGGGATCCCTCATTAAAGCGACTGTAGAGCATGCCCAATACGGAAGTTGTGTATTATGTCCAATGTATTAATATTTTTTTTATTTTATTTATATGATATTTTACACTTATAATAATAACATTAATAATTTACATATTATCCAATAACAGATTTTCACATAATTAAAATTATAAGTAAAAAGTAAAACAAAAAAATTAAGGGTCCTGTATTAAGGAACATGCACGTAGTTTCAATGTCCTTCAACAGACGTCGTTACAATATATAGTTAGTTATGTGTAGTTTTGAGGTGTCTATAAAGACAGGAATCAATAAAGTAGTTCTATAGGAGAGTATCAACTATCGCCGCTCGGGTCTTATACCCGAACAGTTACGGTTACGGTTACGAAATCCGATCGGTAGCTGGGCACCTTCATGCCTTATTTCAGGATTACACAGAGCATCCATTAGAACGGACGTTTAGTCCAGTTATCAATTGTAAACAACACGATAACATAAATCTCGACGAACCGCGAGCTTTATTGGAGATTCCCAAGCGTTTACTAAGTGATCCCAATCACTGGGACTGAAAAACATTACAATAATTTTACCTGAACCTTCATAAAAATTGCATGATTTTTCGTTACTTCGAAACCCTTGTGTCTTACTTGAGTGCGGTTTCGTTGAGTTTTCCAGGCTGCAATCTGCAAGGTGAGTATTGCCCTCTTAATAATCAATATTTTTCTATCATACCACTGATCACACTCCTACATATCGCGACGGGACACGAAACGATCCATTCTCATGGGACAAATGGCAACCGTGTACATAATTATGTTTGGCATGTTGGTCTAGAATGCATCGATGCGAAAGGATCAATGAGGCTAATTTCTCGGAGCATCTTCCTTTATAATACCGGTAGAAGAATGACTTTATACCTACCTGGCTCCTGTGCTCTAAAGATTGCATTATCAAACGGACCGTCAGTTTCTGTACACAGAGTCAAGAGTTTTGTTCAGGTATTTAGAGGCTCCAGATCAGAGATGTCCGTCAAATTCAACAGTGGGCGCAATTGCAATTTGTATATTAACGCATCTATACTAAAATCAATGTTTTAATAATTTGTTATTTGTTTGCCATTACAACAATATCTGTCCCTCCTACGACATTTGTTTAACAAGACTAATTCCTTCCATTCTTAGAAAAGACTCCTCACACAACTTCTCCAAAGATGAACTAAGATGAAAAGGAAACATAACCTCCAAATAAAGTTAACATAACAATAATAACGAAAAAAACAACCAGTTTTCCTAAATGACAATAAATCATCGTCGTCTACTGTTTTCCCCGAAATAATATTCTTATGCAGGTTCCCATCATTAAGAATAAAAATAGAATAAACGATCGATTTTTCTCACAAAATGTCCGCCGCTGAAATTATTCTGAGGAATTTATAAATTGTTATGCAAAGATTATTATTTCAACTTTTGACGCCATTCCGCATTACAAGGCTGTTATTCCCAATGGAAAATAATTTTACCTTTCGTGTTCGTGATTTTGTATTTTAATTAACACTATGTTTCACGCTCATACCACGAAACTTCTGAAGTTTGTAATTTATTTACTCATTTATTTAGAACTAGCAGACCCGGCCGCACGTTGCTGTGGCTAACGAAACCCAACGCCATTACCCAACCTTTATTACATCCACACCACCCGCTTGCCAGCTGCCCGCTGCCAGCTGCCTGAATTGAATATTTAAATTTATCAGCTTTTCTCTACTATAATAAGCATGTATTATGCATATAAACCTTCCTCTTGAATCACTCTATGTATTTGTGAAAACCGCATTAAAAGATCTATGCGCACATAAATTTGAGCGTCTTCATTTTATATTATGTAATGATTAACGGCACCAAATACATGAAACCTAGTACAAAATAGAAAAAAAGAAAGAAAAAACAAATTATATTATGTAGGTACAGGGTGTTACGGAACGTACTTGACTTACTTTAACCAGTGATTCCTGACATTATTTACAGTCAATAATGCAAATAAAACTTTGTTCTCCGGTGACTTTTTGATGTCTTTTTGAAGTGAAACTTCTTTAGCATCGTTGTTATTTGAAAATCGATGAAACGAAAATTAAATACACTAAAAAAATACAAACTGCGAGCGAATGAGTTAGTATAATTGGTCTCCTCTTTGTGCGGTGCTTTATAGTCTCCCCACTCTTGCCTACTTTAGTTTTCTGAAGGTTTCGCTTCTATCTTGTGTGAATTGTACAATGTGTGTTTTTTTAACTTGAATATTAAAAATCTGTATTTAGTGGACAATTACTGTCGGGTTGAGGGCTTAGGCGGTTACTCGACTGAGTGACTATTGATGATGTGTGGAAGAATTATTTTTGTAACATATCATTGAAGAAGAAGATAACAATAATAATCTAAACGAAAATATGAAAGAGAACCAGACACAGAAAAATAGAAAAAAGACAATGGTCGCAACTGGGACTCGAACCCAGACCTCTCGTCTAACCGGGACGTGCGCGATAACCAATTTCGCTATTGCCACCTTCTGTCAAACCGTCATAATTGTCAATCTCATATTTCAAATTTTAAAATTAACAATATTATCTTCAACAAATTGTTTTTCCATATTACGGGAAACTGCCCTTTTTATTGGAAACAATCATTCTAAGAATTAGTGTTATCCTGGATAGCGTCTCGGATAAATGTATCCGAATTTATTCATGTGGAATTATTGACTTTTTTATAAAAGTCTAAATGAATATTCGATTTTTTATAAGAAAAACTCTCTTTTATAACTTTTGAAGGTTATTCCTCTAAATGTAATAATATTATATTATTGACGAAAGGTCTGGATTCGAGTTCCAGTAGCGACCATTGTCTTTTTTCTGTTTTTCTGTGTCTTGTTCTCTTACATATTTTAATTTAGATTTTTATTGTTATCTTCTTCTTTAATGATATATTACATTGATGGAAATAACCTTCAAAGTTATAAAAGAGAGTTTTTCTTATAAAAAATTGAATTATTTTGTTTTCTTTTAAAGAAAAATAAAACATCGAAAAAAGTCACCGAAGACTAAAATTTCATTTACATTTTTTACTTCAAATAGTAACCTCTGGTTAAAGTAAGTCAAATACGTCTTTAGCAAAATGAAAGAGAAAAATCCTATTGAAGAGTAATTCTAATTACAAAAAATACAAATTGTCTGGTTAAATCGTCGTTTTATTTTTGCGAGTACTGCACGTGTTCGGGTAACAAAATGGCAACCCTCACACTTTAAATCTTAAATTGAACAGCTGACCGAGAGGGAAGAAATAATTAGTCAAAAAATGTCTTTATACAAACGGTACGTGTACCACATAAAAGTTAGAAAATCGTCATAACCTTTTTTTTATTTGGGCACTATTTAAAAAAATCTGCTTTCATGAATAATCAGTGACAGTAGTAATAACAGTTTTTCTTGAATAATCCACCCCCAATGTTTCACGGCTTGATCTTGCATCACCGTTTAATTTGAGCTTTCAAGTGGAAAATCGGTATAAATAATCATTATTACATAGTATAAAATGGAGTCGCTCAATATGTATGCGCGCGTTAATCTTTTAAACTACGCAACGGATTTTCATACGGTTTTCACCAATAGATAGAGTGATTCAAGAGGAAGGTTTATATGTATAAAAACATGCTTATTATAGTAGAGAAAAGTCGAGAAATTCAAATATTCATTTCAGGCAGCGGGCAGCGGGCAGCTGGCAAGCGGATGGTGTGGATTTTATAAAGGTTGGGTAATGGCATTGTGTTTCGTTAGCCACAGCAACGTGTGGCCGGGTCTGCTAGTAATAATAATAAAATCATAAACGCTTCGGTTTATAAAAATTGTGCAATTCAAATATTAAAGGCTTTTCAATTTGAATTTGATATCAAACAATCCGATCAGAAAAGCGTCTAGACTCTTTCTACAAAATAAATCTAACGAATGCGCATTTTGCCCTGAAAACATTTTTTGTGGATCATGCGTCTTTTATTTGAAAAACTAATGGAATCTCAGAAGATGTCGTTTTACGAGTGGGCTTATTTTTGACATAAGCGAGATTTCACTTTTTAATTTAATAATTTTTTTGTTCAATGTTAGAGCGAATCCATGGCGATTAATAAAAATCATTTTAAATCATTACTAACATTATTATTTCGCCATACGCGGAAAAATTACAAAAAACAATTGCTCATGGAAAAAATTATTACTGAAACGATTTTAGATTTTTACGGCCAAAAGATTGATGATATGATTTATTTTTGGGTTATTACGCCGTGTTGCGCTACCTCCTTCTTTAGCCAACGTTTCGGACAGCTTTACAATTTTGATTATCAGCGCAGGTATGTAAAAACCAAAGATATTCAAATACAGAATTTCAATATCTTTGGTAAAAACACTTCTGCCCTGATGTTGGACACTGGAAGTAGTAGTGCAATGCGGAATATAAGATAAGAATTACATAATTAATGCATAGATAGGAATTGTACTCGTATCCACATTAAATTACCCTTGCTGAAATTACACATATTTAATAAATCGAACCTAATTTATTTAGCACAAATTTAAATACTTTCACATTTAACCCTTTAAAAAACAGATTTTCTATGTAATTCCTCAATAATCATTGAAGACAATTTTAGCGACTCTCAATCGAATATTTGAAACCGAGAAATCAGAAAAAGATACGGTCGCATCTTGAAATTGAACCCACCACATTAGCGTTGTCGGGGCTCTGCTCTAACCACTGATCTCATTTGACCCTACTCCTTCATTTACTTTGATTAAGAACCGCCAACATATCTTCATTGATTCTAGATATTTTCAAAATCCATACTTTTATATTTCTTCATATTATACTATAATTTTTATATTCTTCTATATCTTTCTTACTCTATTTTTGTTATTTTATACTCATTTCTTTTCTTTAATACTTAATTTATATTTTTGATATTATTATTTTATAATCCTTCGTGTTCTCTTACATTATGACTTCTAGATTGTTATTGCACTTTATGTAAAATCGACCACCATAACACGGGCATCAGCCTAGCATGGTGGTTGAAAATCCACAAATATTGTAACCATAATATGCAATGAATAAAGAAAATTTTTTTAAAAATTGCTTAACGCTTATTTGTATTGGCTGCTATTGCATGATTCTTCCCTAACTAATTGCAATCTAGATTTCTATTTAGAGATTTTTTTCTGGTGTTAGGAGAGGAAAAAAAAAGTGGAAAATGATTTTTGAATTGTTTTTAAACAGAATAAATAGTAATTAATAGTAATTCTAAGTATAATAATATAATATAATTAAGTATATTTAAATATAATTAAGTATAATAATAGTAATTCTCTCTTATGTGAGTGTGTGTGTTTTTTTTACGTAAGGCGCTGTGTTTAATACAAATAATTAATATAATGTTCGGTTGGTAATCCAGACGAGAAACTATTTATGACAAACTAAAGACATAAAGATAGTGCAAGACTTTCTTTTCCATGTCGTTTGCAAAAAACTTTAGCGCTTTAAGAAACCGTTACTTTTGTTTATTTTTTTCGGAAGTGCTGCCACTGTTCTTAGCTGCGACTTTCTAAAGTTTATTTTCAAGTTTTTTCCTCCGGACTGTCTGAAGAATTAACTGCATGGTTAGGCAATTTCAATGCTGGACCATAATAGCCCTGAAACGGGGTGGTTATTCGTACTTGTTCTTTGTTTAATTTATTTATAGACCCTCTATTTTTACGAGCTTTACCACCAGCTTCGTCAGAGAAGAATTTAAAATATTTAATTAAAAAATTACACGTTTTCATGGACATCCAAATGAGAGTTACACTTAGAATAGACTTGCCCTATCATGAAATCTGAGTTTTTTTTCACAAAAACGGTGCTATACAAATAATCCAAATATAATTATTTATTTTATTTATTTATTTATTTTTTCATGTTCTCCGTAAAACGGTTATTCACCAATACATTATGAAGAAGATTACAAATTAGACAAAAAGTATAGCAAAACACACAAAAAGGTCAGTTTCACTACTTTGTGACATACGTCAAAAGATAATTGTTAAACTGCCTGTAAGTTACGTTAAAAATGTCAATGGTCATTGCAGACTCGTTGAGCAGTTCAGTCGCTCTGTTGACTGGCGCGTTCTGATAGGCAGAAGTCCTCGCTTTTGGAGCATAAAAAAGGGTATGGGACCTTCCACGAGTATACTTGTCTGGGACATATAAGTTAATTTCTTTCAAAATAGGTGGATTATGTATAGTTCCAGAGATTATCTTAAAAAAATGTTTTCCTAAAAATATTTTTCGGCGGGCTTCTAATGTATTAAGATCGAGCATTCCTGCTAAGAATAAGGATGGATACAGGAAAGGGTAGTACATATATTCCCTCATATATAGGTAACGCATGAATCTCTTTTGTATTATTATCTTCGACTAGCTGGTGGCTAAGCATGTGACCATATTTTTGTCACAGGAGGATTCTAAAATACTTTGAATACATTACGGCGCCAGACTTCCCGTGATCCGCAAATTTTCTGACTTCAAATGCTGACTTCAAATCTTCTTATCTTGAAATTCTCTGCGTAAATTCTTGAATCTTCCGTACTATTACGAACTACCGGCTGCGCCACTGTAAGATCTGCGCTGTGTGGTGCGCAGATGAGGGTATAAGTATAGGGCTTCCAATCCCGCAGCCTAAATTCAATGTCGGTATTTGCGGGACTACGAATTTTCAATCCCGCGGGATCTCGGTATTTGCGGGATCCCGCATATTGAAAATATTCATATTTACATAAAGTAAATAAAACAATGAATTAATCAACTCCACATTTATTTACGTACATATTACTATTAATATGAGATCAACCAAATTACACCATTTATTTGTAACAAAAAAAAAATAACGAATTAATCAACTAACTACACATTTATTAAAGTATTACCATTAGTATGAGATCAATCAAATTACTCCGTTTATTTATCATAAAAACCCTATGAATTATCAACTAACTCCATATTTATTTAAGTATTACCACTAGTATGAGATCAATCAAATTACACCGATTATTATTTATCACACAAAAAGAGTGATTTAATCAACTAACTCCACATTTATTTACGTATTACTATTAGTATGAGATCAATCAAATTACACCGTTTTTTCTTCACAAAAAACAGTTTAACAAATACTGAATAAAAAACAAAACCAAACAAATCTTCATCAAAAAATACACAAAGAAAATTAAAAAATCAACCGAAAAAAAAACACATTTTAAACTGAAAATTTATATAGGATATATGGATAGATGTTACTTTAATTACTAAGTTTGTCAGCTTTTAACTGAAAATGTTTCCGAAGGAAACACAACACGTCCAAACTGTCGTCTGCCAAACTACTGCGTATTTTAGACGCTTAGCCAGCAGCAGAAATGCCCTTTCGGCCAGTAAGCCGCCCGCAGTGATGCCAACTTAGCAACTTTATAGCTAGATCTAGCTATTATTTGATGTCAGACAGCTACATTTTATTGAAACTTGTAGCTAAACTTTTTAGCTACTTTTTATAGCAACTTTTCGTCATTGTTTGACATTTCGATTTCGTCATGAGATGTGAGGCTATCGAGCAAAGAGAATATAAAACGCTACGTCGTACAGTAAAAAGTAAAAACCAAACGCGACTCTATGGTCATAGACGCTACAGTATAAGTGGCGTTGGCCGGAAAATTACAGTTTCCTGCTGCACTAGCTCTCCCTTTTTGGGGTATAGTGCCACAAACTTTGATATTTCTATGACATATTTGTTCACAACTAGGGACACCACCACCGGAACAGATAACTTTGTCGCACTGTAATATTGTTTTGTGCGCTAGCTAGCTACGACAGATAGAATACAACCAAAATAGTACGCACTACTCTTATTCTACCTTGTGTTGTTTTGTTTTATCCATATAAAACCTGGAAATAAAAACCATTGTCAGAATTTGTCATTTTATTGTAACTTATCTACCTACTGTAACGTTTAGCTACTTCTAGCAACTTTTTGGGGTAAAAAAACTGGCAATCTAGCAACATTTGGAAGATGTCTAGCAATTTGGCATAGCTCACTGTTGGCAACACTGGCCGCCCGCCAGTCAGCGAGCGATCGTGCTCGCGAGAGGTCGCACGCAGGCTTTTTATCAGTCCCGCAAATCATCACGCGGGATTGGAAAATGGTGCGGAATCCCGCAATACCGAGATCTCGGTATTCCGGGATTGGAAGCCCTGGTACGGTATATTGTAGGTAGTAATAATAGTACATAAGATAATGGTACCATGTTTATGATGTGAAGAGTAAAACTGAAGAGAGCTCTACAGCTCATACTACGCCTTTTATACATCAGCATACTCGCTGTCTCGCTCTCACGCCGTCACACTCACACACATACCCTACAGTATCGGTCGTACATTGACCACCGAAGAGCGATCATTGAAATAACCAAATCCTGTGCAAAAAAGTGAAGTTCGATAAAGTAAGGCAAAGGTTTACAGGGCAGTCCAATGTTAATTTTTTAACGAACCGTCAACAAATTATAACACATTTGTTAAAGTGTCTAAATAAGTAGTGAAAAAAGAACAAAATTTTGGATTTGTTATTAATTTTGGTACGCATGCAGCAATTTACGCTCCATTGTAAAAAGAAAAGGAGTTTAATTCGTACGCAGATTTTATTTTCGAGTTCTGAATAGTAATAGCAATGGGAATTGCCTGTATACTTTCAGATTAATTTATTGACAAATCACAGAAAGGGCTACAGTCACGCCGCGCCGCGGCCGCGCGCCTCCCGCGCTCATTGTATCTTGGTTCGTGGGTGGTGTGTATATTTATGCTTGGTTCGTTCGCCTTTCCCTCTCTGATTGGATGGTCTATCAATTTGAATGTCTGTGCATATTTACCTTTTTCAACAATTAAGTGACTATTTTAAAATTATGTACCATATCGCATGATGGAATTGACGCTGTGTGCTAATTGCGTGGATCTATACATTTTTACACAGATTGCGCAGAGCAAATTGGGTACAGCCGTGTTCACAAAATAGATTTTCTGTTTCATAATCAAGACTATGTATGATACTATCATCACAATCTCCGACCTCAAGTGAAACGTTGAGCACGAGGGACAACTTAAGCCCTCCTTCCACAGGGATTCACCAGAATCCGATACTCATGTTGTGTAACAACATGTCCGTACACGTCGCTACTTAAATCACAAGATCAGCGTCGCCACCAATCAGTTTTTAATTCCTGAAATATTAAAACGAGGATGCTTTCATAACCTAATTTATAATTGCTGTAGTAGCACGTTTTAATCCTGCCATACTTTATTAATTTTATTTTGTTTCCTAATGTTAGTGCTTCAGGCCACGTTCAGTAAAAAAACACACTCCTTTAGATAAGTTTATTTTATAATAACACGCTTATATGATGATTCTGCATTTTTATTTTTACATATGGCTGGTAATGTTAAATTATCGTCAAAATAAGCTTATGGGTCCGAGTGGTTAAAGGTACTGCTTGGCCTGCTAGCCTAGCCTACCAGCTTGGTAGGTACTGCTTGCAAATTAGAAAGAAGAAGGATTCAAGGACTACTATTGTATTTATAATATATATACATGTTTAAAAAACTTACACCACAATAAACCAACTGTCAGCGTGTTTTCAAATATTTCACAAATTACACTCTTTATCACAGATTGACACACAGCATGTAATTAACTTAAATGCTAATGCAAGCTCTGAACCTTATGCCATTGAGTTTTTTTTCCTACAGAGAGTAATTTTTTTTATATTTTTCAGGGTGCAACCCCGTTAAACCTCAATAAAGCAGTTTGTCAACAGGATATTAATTTTCAATTACAATTTAAACATACAAACATAAAATTATTACAATATCTAGTTACACAGATGGTCACAATTAACACACATGAATTAAAATAAGCCATCTCTATTTTCTAACCATTGTTTCAGCATATATCTCAATCTATTTGTAGAATCGCAATTTTTTTAATTACTTGTTAACATGTTAAATATTTTTGGCACGTTATATTCCAGGGTTCGCCATCCGTAGTTATTATTATATTTTGGAACAAACATTCCATCATTATTTGTGAACCTTGTATTATGTTCATGTTCCACTTTCCTCTTATAATCAGACTCAGATATATGCTGAATCAATATTTTGTACCATAATCAGGCCTGCACCGATAATACTTTTAAGCATATTGTTTTTAAAATTCCTAGCATTGATCTGAAGCACACACATTATCACAAAATATCTGACACAAGTGACGCCATGTTTAAAGTTTCAATGACTTCACCCGGCTGGTCGCTGGTAGCGATCGGCGTCTCGGAAAATATGTGCCTGTGTATGAACCTCCGCGCAAATGTATGGCGGTATTCGCCAAGATACTTAAATCGTCGAGTATCAAACACTTGCTTATACCTGTGGAAAGTCAGAATCACAGTATCGTCGGAAGGCCTCCTTAATTAGGAAAGAGAAACAAAGGTTTCTCGCAGACGAGATGACATGTAGAGGAATTTAAGCTTCAGATGGATGTTGGCCAAGAATCGGTAATTCTGTGCAAAGGTATAAAGAAAAATTTCTTAATTCTAAGACAAATCCAACATTTCTTTAACGTCCAATTATTTGCTTTTATTCCTTGGCGTAGGAGTATTACCGTACTTAGGTTATCAAATATAATTAACTGAGTATAGTGAATCCGCATGATCTTGGTTCCTGCCTATGAGCTATCGAATCGGAATAATCAATATAATGATACCCAACGGACTGAAGAAAATTTAAAAAATTATTGTCATTGAGATGGTGATATTTCTTTGAAAAATTGTTTAATTCGTTGTTTGAAATGAAAAAAACTGAGTGTACAAACTTCAGAAAACTAAAGTAGACTAAAGTATAGGGACGCATCGCACACAGAGGAAACCGATTATACCATCACCTTCTCTCGCAGGCTAAATCCAATAGATGTATGACTTTCTCTCTTTTTAGTGTCACTATTTTTCGTTTCATCGGGTTTCAAATCACACAACGGTGCTGAAGAAGTTTTCACTTTAAAAAATGTTCCGTTAAATATGCATTATCTAATAATTAAGAAGGTAAATGTTTAAGTACCCACTTAGAGACTTTCTGATACAGGAGAAGTTTTGGATTTGATTTATTAAACAAAATGGAAACATACTTTTTTGGACGTGCGGCCTACTTTTCACCGAATTACGAGTATTTTATTCGTCAGTTTTCAATGCCCAAGCTTCATAACCAATATTTTCAACTGTGAAATGAAAGCGAATGAGATGAAAAGATGAATGAATATGATTTCAATAGGGTTATTCAGGTAAGACCATTCTGAAGGAGCAGGTTGGTACGACCAATAAATTTTAAAGACTAAAGTGAGTCGTCATTTGAAACAGAGAATTATTCATGTAATTTTACTTTGGTGGATAAAAACGTTAAATTTGAAGAACGTTCTTTAAATACAGATTGGGGCAGAATAACGGGTGATTTCAAAATGACTGTAAAAAATCACACTACAAGAGTCCAAATAATTCGTAAATAAATTATTATTATTATTATAGGAATATGATTTTCTTATGTTTAATTCGTAGAACTCCATTTATTTTTTATTTTTAATAATGTTATTATCGAGTTCTGCAAGTGTTTTAGTATTTATTTTTGTTACAGCTGTTTCGGCTTACAAGGCCATTTTCAAACTGCCATGTTTCAAAAAGTTTAGCCGAAATAGCTTTAACAAAAATAAATACTAAAATACTCGCAGAACTTGATAATAACATTAAGTTTAAGAGGGCATTACCAGAGAAAGCCGGAAATACGTAATTTTCAAAAAAGTTTTTAGACGTGTTGACTTTTTTCCACAAAAAATTATAAATGGATTTCGAAAGATTGTTCTTTTATCTAGCATAGTTATGTAATAAATTTTTAGAATTTTTTTTAATTTTTAGTATAATAAGGTTATTCCATAGGTCGTTGGCAGATTTGTTAAATTTTCAAAAAAGTTTTTGTATTATACCACACCCATTTCAAATAATGTAATCATGCGGTAAAATAAATCAATACATTATCTAGCAAAGTTATGTATTAGAATTTTAATTTTAGTTTCAATAAAATCATTAAAAAATATGTACGTACATGTGTTTCTTGACGAAAATTGGTCCATTTGTGTATTTATTTGCGCACTTACAAACTAATATATTTCAGATTTTTTTAACATTCTTATTAAATTTAGACATTATTGAAAAATGATAAATACTTACAATCAAAAAATAACTACAAAAAGTACACTATTTTAATAGTTTTATCATCACGCCTTTCAGCATTTTTGGATGAAGGTATAAATTAAAGCTAATTTGGATTGAAATAAATTCGATATTGAGTTATAATTTAAAAAAGCTGGTACATAGAATAATCAATCTTTCTCATTGTAACCGCCCTGCACGATCGGAAGAACAACTTTTGACGAAATGTGGATTTTCGTCCGCTGGCTGGTTAAACGCTCTTAAGTTAAATTAAATTTTAAAGAATGCGCCTTAAAAATTTAGAAACATTGGAAATGTAAAAATCAAATAAAAACAATTGCCAAATTGGCTAACTACCCTTCTACCAGCCTGTTTCTGAAGGTCTCTCCCTCTCTTACATGCTTTCTCTTTCTCTTTTGTTTACCTTATAATCTTCTTCTGTAAAGCAATTTAAAATATGTTTATTGTCCTGATGAAGGTTAAGATTAACCGAAACCGGTCGACGTGTATAAATTAAGTGGTTTTAAATAAAGATTTTTTTTTATTTGAAAAAAAAACAAATTTTCACATATTAACTTCAGTCAACTTACCGAAGTGCAGAAATACTTTTTTAGAAAATGCACCTGAAAATAAAGACTTGAAGGTTTAAAAGTTTGTCATCACATTACGCAACATTTCAGGTCAATTTGAGTAATTTCATCTCAAATCCAGGGATGATAAACCCAGCAGTTTTCAATGATGCTCATCAAAATGTCTGTGAATTTGGAGAGGAAAGCACACATTTTTGAAGCATTATTTTAGTACACTGATTGAACGGTAGGTAGGCAAATCATAACTGCGACAAGTTAGAACACTTACGATAAGAGATGTTTATAAAGTTATGAAAAGGGGATGAAAATAAAACAAAATTAATTAGATTAATTCTGTTAGTTTAGATTTGAAATGGATTATTTTTTATGTGCTGTAATTAACAATAAATTTTGGGAAATAAAATGCCTTTTTTACAATCATATTTTGCCCCATCCTGTACACAGAATTGCCTCTCGCTGATACTCTTATAATATTTAGACTAGAGCATATAATACAGATACTCAAATCATTAAAATAAATAAAATAAAATTGAGTTTTATTAAAATTCTGTTTTTCAATCCTAAAAATACAATTTTCATTTGTTTCCTTCTACAGTGCCTCCATTATTTTATATTAAATCTTACAAAATATTAAGACTTGCCTTTATAAAGAATCTCTTCGTGTATTCTTAGTTTTTTTTTCCTTTTCACAACTCCCACTTAATATTTTAATTGCAAAGCGAACTTCAAGTTGTCTGAAAAAGTACAACTTTCCCGAAGGCGTAGTCGGCTAGTATAATTAGTATCATCCGTATCTTAAACATCAAAACTTTACACAGAATGAAACTGGTGAAGTAAAGGACAAAGATTTATAGAAGTGAGACATCGCCATGAATAAAGCCAGGAAAAAAACATTTCCAGAATTGAGAAAGGAACAGTTTGTTTTCATGACGTGGATTTTTCTGTAAAAAGGTAGCGTGGGTGTTTAAGAACCTCCTTCTGAAAGTTGTGTTTGTTATAATGGTTTTATAGCTATAGTTTTAAAAACTTTTCTCAAGGTTGGGACAGTTTATTTCCACGCTGTAGCAGCAAGCAAAGCCATTGAAATAAAGATATTTTATTTTATTTATAGATCTTTTAAGGCATTTATTTATATTGCTTTTTTTAAATAAATTTAAAATAACTTTATGGCACGATCATCATAAAATAATAGAAAATTATTTTGTAAAATTCTTCAACAGTTTACAAAGTATTAACGAACCATTTGTTTAGAAACACGTTGACATTTATTGATACTATAGTAATTTTTTTTTTTGAAACATATAACAAGGTTACAATTTTACAACATAAAATATATATCAATATTTCAATCACTCTCCTAATAAAGCAGCTGCTTGTGTTTAGGAGAGGACAACTAAAAAAATTACATTTGTTTAAATTAAAACAAAAAATATTAGTAATTTAACAAAAAATATTAGTAATTTAACAAAAAATATTAGTGATTTTATGAGAAGATACAGATAAAAGTAATAAAAATATAGGTTAGTTAATAAATGATTTAAAGTATTGATAAGGCAAAAACATATTTCTAAATATGCAATACATATTTTTAAATATAATATACAATAAGTTAAGTTATGAGGTAGTACTAGAATATTGTAATTTAATATTTTTTTTATATTTTTCGTAGCTTTCTTCCGATCGTATATCAAGGGGTAATTTATTAAATAATTTTATACCCTTGAATGTATAGTGATGCTGTGCTGTTGTGGTTCGCTAATGACACTATAGTACTAATGTTGACACAGAGTAATTTGGTATCATTTTAATAATTTTATTGATTACTAGCGAGTACCCGGCGTGCGTTGAGACGCACTCAAAGAAAGAAATTGTTCTTTTCTTGTTGCGTGTCATTTCCCATTTCTGTTCCCCTCCCGTGTCCCCTTCCAACTTCCCCGAATTACTTCCTTCCTGCGACTCTTCACCATGAATTCACACTTTCCCCGCCTTCCCTCACCCTTGTTCCCCTCCCGCGAACCCCCTCCTTCATTCCCCTCCCCTCTCCAGGATTCACCTCCCCTCCCCACCTTCTCTCCCTTCCACTACAAATAACAATAAAATAAAAAGCGTTTTATTTTTTGAAAATATGTATGTTACAGAGTGGTTAAAGTAAGAAAAAGTATAGTTATTTACAATCTCGTTGAAAGATGTAATAGTTGTAGGTATCTTACATTATTCATTAGCAAGAACCCCTCTCTCAGGCAAAGGTGAAGGCCTCCTCTAAAGAATTCCATTTATTTCTCTCTTGAGCTGTTTGCAGCCAGCAGGGGGCAACTATTCTGATTATTTCGTCTGCCCATCTGCCTTTGAGACGCTTACCGTGTGAACCATTCCACTTTTCTACCTGTCGTCCTCTAGCCTCGCTACGTGCCCTGACCACTTCCATTTTAGTTTTTTAGCGTAGCTTAGAACATCTTTGGCTTTGGTGATTTTTCTGATTTTTAAGTGACAATTTGTTTGTATTTTTTTTAATATTAAGCATGCTTCGTTCCATTCCGCGTTGACAGGTAATTATTTTGTTTTTGATTTTGGATGTGGATGGACGATGATCTTCCAAGTTTGACATGCGTAGGTTAGGCGTGGTAGGAGGTATCATGTCATTACTTTTATTTTGATATTTATTGACATGTTGCTTTTAAATATTTGTCTTAAGGACCAATTCTTTCTCCAAGTAATTTGTGCTCTTCTTTCTACTTCCAGCTCATTTTGTTTTCTGTCGAAGCCAATTTGTTTTCCAAGGTAGACGTATTTTTCTGTATATTTCAATGTTTTATTGACTACTGATATTCTTCTGTTTATGCTGTTTGTCATGACTATTGTTTTGGAAAGTTTCATTTCCAGTCCTACCTGTTTGCTGGCTGCATTTAGTGAATCAAGTATGGTTTGTAGTTGTGTGCTAGATTCTGATAAGAGTAGATACTAAATCATCTGCGAAGCGCATGGCTTAAACATTTGCCGGTAATATTGAGCGCTGTTTTGTTCCCAATTTAATCTATTTATTATTGACTCTAGAAAAGATATATATAATTTTGGAGACAACGGGTCTCCTTGTTTCACTCCTCTTTCAATGGGAAATGTAGGACCAGTAGATACTAGATTTATTTTGGCTATGCTACTCTTGTAAATATTTCTGATTATTTCTATGTACTCTTTCAACTTCGTGAGCCTGCAGAGCAGTTCATATGCTCTCTCTTCCACTAAACTATTTAAAATATCCACGTTTTTTCAAACAACTCATTCGCCTCCTATTGTAATTTTTTCTTCCATATTTCGTAACGCCAGAGCGCACTATTATTTACAGAAACTTTTGCGGGCGTGCGCACACCAACTAACCAAAATTTCATCGCAATCGAATCAATGGTGGATGGGGGACAAACATGAAATATTCTTTTTTTGTATATATTTTTTATTAATTTGTTTATTCCAATTGGTTTTTACTTGGATTCAAGGGGATAAAAATAGTACTCTGTAACACTTATACATTTTTGAACAAAGCGTTTTTTTTTATTTCTCCAAACATTTGTACAACATAATAATATCGTTTGGCATAATATTTCATACACTCTCCTAATAAAGCAGAAGCTTGTGCTTAGGAGGGGAGAATTTATATATATATATATTTTTTTAACTATTTAAAAAAGTTACCGAGGAATAACAATAATTATTATTATCCAATGTGGATTTCTAATCTTAAATTATTTAGATAATTAATATCATTATTGAATCATTTCGCGTGGCAACAAAGAATACAACGTATTCATAAGAATAGTTTTAGAATAATTTTGTAAGACAATATATAAAAGTAATAAACATTTTTTTTATTGAAACAAGGTTACAATTTTACAACATAATATAATCATCAATATTTCAATCACTCTCCTAATAAAGCAGCTGCTTGTGTTTAGAAGAGGACAACTAAAACAAATTTCATTTGGTTAAATTAAAACAAAAAAAATATTAGTAATTTAACAAAAAAAATTAGTGATTTTATGAGAAAATACAGATAAAAGTAATAAAAATATAGGTTAGTTAATAAATGATTTAATGTATTGATAAGCCAAAAACATATTTTTAAACAATAAGTCAAGTTATGAGGTAGTACTAGGAATTTTTTTTAAATATTTTTCGTAGCTTTCTTCCGATTGTATATCAAGGGGTAATTGATTAAATAATTTTATACCCTTGAATAGTGATGCTGTGCTGTTGTGGTTCGTACTGGTGGCACGGTTAATCCTCCAACAGATATTATTCTTTTGCTTATATTTTATTGTGGTAAATTATTTTTACTAAAGAAATCATTATGTATTTGTAGTATTGCAATTTTGTCATAAATTTTTGTCATAAATAATATAGATAAGTTTTACATAAGATACGTTGTACATAATACATTTGAAATGATAAGCAAAACTAAGCAAAACACATCTATTGCTAAAATACAAGATAAATTCTTCCAGGATACAAGAGTCGGATAAAAACAAAAATAAACAACAACAAAAAAACGAAAACAATCCAAAAAAGGCGCATTTAAAGTCCTGCAAACACACCCTCTCGGCGCAGCTGGATGCTCTTCCTCTACCGATAGCAGGATTTAACCCTCTCAATGAAACATGTTTTATCTCTCACGTAATCCCTTCAACTTCTTGTTTTCACAGTGTATTCCAGGCTAGGTCAGCGGGAAGTTCCCGAAAGAATGAAAAGTTTAAAACTTTGTTTACGGATTTGATTATTTACAATGATTCTATCTTTTGGGCTGATCCTTGAACACCAGCTTTTTTTAAGTGAAACTTCTTTAGCGCCATTAGTGATCTGAAATTAGGATGAAACGGAAATGCATCACAACTCAGTTCTACAAAAATCAAAAATACTCGGTTCCAATATAATGCGGTAAATTCGCACCTCGGCGCGTGCCTCCCGTGACAAATCTCAGCGGCCAGAGAGAGAGAGAGATATTAAGCGAAAGGAGATTTAAATCCTACGAAATCCAAGAAAAAAATATATTTTTGTGAAATCATTATCCAATCTTCAAACCAATTTAAAAGAAACAGGCAAAAGAAAAGAAAGCGACTTTCTAGTTTCACTTCTACCGCGTGTGTACTACACACTCTGATTTTTTAAATTATTTATTGAGTAAAAATATAAACTAATACGAACATGGTAACATTTCATTTCATAAATTGAAATATTTTTACAGTAGGTAAGCATGACTTTTCTTTTTAAATACACTCATTTTTCCTTCATTCTTCAATCTTCATACTTTCAGACATTTCATCATACATCTTTAGTCCTCTTTTGTCAATTTTCGTTATTTATTTTTGGGGTCTTATGCCGTGTTGCGCTATCTCTTCTCCTTCCAACGTTTCGGACAGCGTTGCAATGTCCATCATCAGGGCAGATCCAGCGATTTGTGCATGTCCGAAACGTTGGCTAAAGAAGGAGGAAGCGCAATACGGCATAACATCCCTAAAACAAATAACGAAAATACTTTTGGCCGTGAAAATCTAAAAACGTACCTCTTTTGTCAAAGTCACTGAAAATAGGTAATAAACCAGGCAATAAAATCATTCAATAATGTTTCACTCGATACAATAAATTAGGGAAATAAAAAACTATTTGAGATACAAAATTAAAAGTTGGATTAACTTTCAATTTGAGAGGTAGTTATGGTTACCGCCTCCCAGATAACCATTTATTGGATAACCAGCACCTCTGACGTAAGTCAGCCCAAGTGGTTCGCTACGTTAGATCACTTAGCAGAGGTGTCCGGTTTCATGGGGTGAGCTTTATCTAGGTCTTATGCGGCGAATGCGTTTTCCCACATACTGCATGGCGTATAATGAAACCGAAACTGATGCCGAAACCGAATTTATTTACAACTGTGAAAATATACCTTTTTACGGTACAAGGAATTATATCTTAGGTTTATATGCTTTTTTGTAATTTTAGGATTGCGATATTTTTTTTAGTGACCGACTCGAACATTTTTTGTGTATTCTCTAAGGAGTTATTTTTTTTTTATTGAAAATACTTCAAACATGGCTCATAAGATATATTTATCAAATGATGTTTATTTTGGTACTCCTGAATGTACATTTCGCAAATAACATTTAAGTCGTCTTTAGCTACCATTTCACGTGGATACAAACTCAAAAATCCATTTTCCTGTTTCTGTACCTAATTGCCGTAATTTTTTAGACATATTTTCCAGGAATCGGAAAATATTTTTGTACGTAAAAATACATATTTAGTTAAATAACCAAGATGTGTATTAAAAATACAGCGAAGGTCATCTCGAAACCTTTAGTTATGAGTTTAACGAACTTTAGAAACAAGGAACGGCTTGTTTCCCTACTTTATCTTGATAGTAAAGGTCAAACTAATTTTCAGAATTCGAGGAATTCATTTCCAGGAACCCGAAAACCCAAATACGACTACATTTTGTCAAACTTGTTGGAACTGAGGATCCTGTGGAATAAATCTGTCGCGTTAGGTGAAATCAATTAACGTGTTTGTTCTAAGCTTGCATTGCAACCTTCAAAATTTTACATTATTCAGATAACAATATTTATTCTAGTGTATGAATATTTATTTATTTATTTATTGTTTGTTTGTAAATATTAAATAATACAATATAATGAACTTAAAATGTCCAACTAGGCAAATGCCCGTTTTAGGACATTCCAATATGATAATGTTTTTACATGTAAATTATAGTAAATTATAGTAAGTTATAGTGTTGACTATTCTGATGGTAAAATAATACATATGTAGGTATATTCATATTCTAGAATACTTTCAGTTTTACCACGACATTTTTTCTATTGTTTAGCTGACATAATAAACTAAAGAAATATTAATAGATAAAACAAGAAAAATTAATTTGAAAATGAAAATGAATGAAGAAATTCTGTTGGTAAAATAATACAAATATATATTCATAAACTAGTATACTTTCAGTTATACCACGACATTTTTTACTATTGTTTAGTTGACATAATAAACTAAAGAAATGTTAATAGATAAAACAAGAAAATGAAAAATAAAAAACTGAAAGTAAAGAAGGAACTTTTCCTTTAAGGAAAAATATCACGAAGAATTGAGCAATTTTCAAACTTACTTTATGTAAAAATACAGTTACTTTAATGCTTATATAATACCAATATAAATTAAAATGTAAAGAAAAACAAAGAAAAACAAAATTACAATTCAATTACTGTTGTTTAGCATATTCTCGCATTCAGCTCTCCCCAAGACCAGAAGCCAATTATTTACCTGCATACGCAGAATATTAGTACTCTTTGCCTTCCATGCATCAGGTATGAGATTGAGCAATTTAGGGCCTAAGTATGAGAATTGTCTCTGTGCAAAAGATGAGGAAGTGGTGGGCGGAACTATTGGGTTTTTTTTTGCATGTCTTGTATTATGACAGTGGTTTACGGAAGCGTAGTGGTGCCTCTGTTTTTGATTTCTGGGATTTAGCTAAGGATTTAGCTAATATATATTCGAACTCAATTGTTCATATGAATGAATCAAACTAATTATATACCAAAAGCCAAATTTTTAGACAAATACTTAATGGAGCCTTATAATTACCCATCAATTAACAAATAACTTAATTCATTGTAACGAAATTGATACCGTAATTTCTTATGTAGTCTTTGTATTGAATTTTTTTTTATGTATTTTTATACTGAAAGTTTAAAAGAATGTATATATGTGTATGTATGTGTACATTTATATATTACTTTTCCATCTTACACTTTTAAACACGTCCGGTGTTTTTCAGTTTTTTTTTTAAATTTATTTTGTAATTATCTTATTTAAAAATACTTATTCAATCTAACATAAAACTGGAACACTTTATTTTAATATTTTACTTTCATTTCCCTTTTATTTTTCTTTTCCTTATATTTTTATATATATATTTACATATAACGCTTTCGACATTACGTCTGGTGTTTTTCAATTTTCATTATTATTATAATATATGTTTATACATTTAGTTATTTTTCTACTCTGTTTTTTATCTTATCTTATCTTGTCTGTATCTTTATCTTTATATACTAGACAGTATAGCTAGGTTATCCCTAGACATATCTAGTTCCTAACTATATATTATTAAGCTAAACAAAAAAAAAAACTTTAAATTATAGACTTTTTAATTATTATTGGTGCATGATGTGAACATTCGTTATTGGGTTTATAACCTAATTATTGTAATTTGTGATTTTTTAATGCATGTAAAGTTATAAACCTGTAAATGTTCCTAATAAAGAAAATAAAAATAAAATAAAAATAAAATTTTGCTAAGGCGAAATCTTTACTACGAATCGGTTTACATTACAAAAAATATGCTTTGTATAAATTTTGATACTTTTCCTACCGTTTTCAATGAGTAGAATTAAAACAAAATTACTTGGTAAAAATATAAGCGTAAACTCGTAGTTTATGCTTATATTTTTGAATAAACAACTTTTTTAATATTAATTTATTTATTTATTATGAATTAACGCCGATTAACGGCTTTTACATGGGAATTGCAAAAATTTGAAAGAATATACATAGTTAAGAAGAAAAAAAAATAATGTAACAAAAAATTAAAGAGCACATATTGAAGTGACAGTATAAAGTAAAAGTAGTAAGCTATTATAAAACAAACATGATGAAAAAGAAAACCTCTTATACATGAATGTGTACAAGATATTATGAACTAAAAAATGACTACCTAAAGTAAGTAGTAATAAATTTAAAAATTCCAGAATAAACATTGATGAAGAATATAAACATACAAAGTATATTAATAATAATAACGTAGTATTTATATAGCGCAGGTTTGTGATATTTCACTTCAAGTAATAAATAAACATGTGTTTTTGAATATACAACTTTTTAAGAATATGGTTTTATGATAAAATCATCTGTGACAGTTTCTATTGAGTAACTTTTTTCTATCTTATAAAAGTATCCGCAAAATAAATTGAAATCATTTTTTCACTTGAAATCATGACATATAGACTCCATTAGCCAAGCGATTTTTATTGCTCCTTTTTATCTATAATCACGGCGATAAGGGCACGCTGAGAATACAAACATTGTTGGCTTGTGGCTTCCTCTTAACCCTGAATGCCAGCGAATCCGCTGCGGTTTTGTCACAGTTTTAAGATATTTTGAACCATAAAAAATGCTCCTATCATACTAAAATAAATTTTATTTGCTTGGCAAGGAAATAAGTTTCACTACAGGGGTGATGCAGAGGTGATAGACCATCATACATTTCTCTATTGCCACACATTGCATCGTTCGCATTCATATGAATAAATAACGGAAAGCCAATTATTTTAAACCAACAAGTTTTTGAATCAATAAATTGTAACGTATTAATTTATAACGTTTTAAACCAAGGCGAGTAGGTACTGTTTTTCTTTTTATTTTTTTAATTTCCGTTAAGGTTAACATTTGAGTGTCAGTAGGTTGGCAGCGCGTGCGGGCAAAAAGAAAAGAGGGGAAGCAAGATGGCGGGAGATGTGCTTTCTCATTTTTGGTCAGTAGAGGAGTTTATGGGAGAGTATTTTTTGAATCCGTAATAATCGGAGTTTGAGTTATACATTTTTTTATTTTGATCGACGAGGGAATGAATTGAGTTTTATTGTTAATCTCGGGATTCGACACTGGTGCATCGCGGGAGAGATGTGTGAAGTGAGTACGTTTTTAATGTCAAAGAGACGAAGATTTTGAAGGAGTTTTGATGAATTCTGCTTTGATCAAATAACGGGTGTGATGCATGCTGTGGCGCAGTTGATTTGGACAGGGAAATAGTTCTGTCCTCTGATGTTCCTCTAAGTGAGTTGCGGGGCCCGATTTTAGGGCGAAGGTTGCTCGTGGCAGACAGACAGAGCAAGGAGGAGTTCGCCGGGGGGCGAAGCGATCGAGTCAATCCGCTGCCAAGATATATGTGGGAGACCATCTGCTGTTGGTTTGATGGGACTGGGAGGCGATCCGCTGCCAAGTCCTATGAGGGAGACTATTTTGCTGATGGCTTGTCGGGACCGGATGGAGTTCGGAGTCGATTTGCTGATGGCTTGCGGGGGCTCAAGGAGGTCTGCTCGTGGCCACTTTTAAGATTCTACAGGGGCGTCGTATTAAATTTTCTAAAACCTAGAATCTCTCTCTCTTTCGTCCTTTCGACAGGTATTTATTTATCCTAGTTTTGACTAGCATGTTTTTATTCTACTCGTTGTCACTATGAATAAAATTTTGTTTAGAAAAACATAATATTTAGAAAAAACATCCCTATTCTTTTCTTGTTAGAAATAGAACCCATGTTAAATAATTGTTCCTTGAAATTATCCCACAATATCTCCCACAAATCCTAAGTAGAGTCTCACTTGATGCGTAGTTAATTACGCATTACAAATATTATACATTACAAAATATTTACTAAGAGTAAAAATTCGGAATCGGGTCGCTAACAATAACGCTCCTCACAGAGATGTCGGAAACGTTTAAAATTTTGTTTAACACCAGCCTTATTAGATTGATTCAAGAAAAATCAATATCCAAAAAGCGCCTCATTTTATTTTGAGAAGTTCAGGCACAAATATTTAAATATTTTACCACCATTTTCCAGAGAATTAAATTTTCCTTATTTTACAATAAAACCATAACCGAAAAGGGGTTCGTAATTAGGAGAATCAATCCAAAAACACACAATTTTGCATCTCCTCAAGATAATTTTATTTTAAATTTGAGCTGTGATCTCAGATCTGTGAACATAGATCTAATACGGATATTAAAAATAATATTCACCGCTACTATTTGACGACAGCATTTGTCCCGAGAATAGGGATTGCAATCCCGCAAAGCGGGATCCCGCAATCCCGCGGGATCCCGCAGCTTTTATTAATCCCGCAATCCCGCACTTTCAAAACGCGGATCCGCGGATCCCGCAAGTTAAAAATTTGGCGCTAAAACTTTCGCGTAAATCGAGAGTAGCACGAGCGCAATGTTACCGTTTAGCACAGGATAGCCCGCCTGCCGCCAACCGCTAGTGGCGCTAGTCGCCGGACACTAGAGGATTAGTCTTTGATGTATTTTTTGTGAATGTCTTTGTAGTTAGTAGTTGCTTCAGTGTGGTGGGCATGTAGTTATACAGGATGTTAAGGGACGTACTTGACTTACTTTAACCAGTGATTCCTGACATTATTTGGAGTAAAAAATGTAAATCAAAATTTTGGTCTCCGGTGACTTCTTGGATGACTTTCTTTTTTTCGTTCAAAATTTTTTTCTTCAAAATCAAACGAAAAAAAAATTCTTCTGCATGTCGTCACTGGTCACTCAGCCGAGTAACCGACCAACCCCTAACCCCGCCTTAAACTGTCCAACACCTACCATTTTTTTATGTTTTTGTAGAAAAAATAAATAAAAAAAACACCCAAAATGTCACCGGAAACCAAAATTTTATTTACATTTTTTACTTCAAATAATGTCAGGAATTACTGGTTAAAGTAAGTCAAGTACGTCCCTTAACACCTTGTATAGTTTGGTGGCGTAGTACTTAAAGTTTCTTTGCCCGTATGAGGTATGAGTTATCGGTATGTTTAATGTTTTTTTCTAAGAGAAAGTTGCGATTTGATTATTAGTCATTGTATGAATAAGACTGAATTAAAAATATAAAACTGTTAGGAGTAAGTGTAAAATTAAACAAAACTATTAAATTATGCCAATTATTTAAAGATGAATCTAGAAAACAGATTACTAATTACTTAGATAATAGAAAACTTAATTAATACAAAAGAATTAATTTCTGTTGCTTAAAATGTAAGAAATGTTAAATAAAAGTTGATTTTTACCCAAAAATCTGTAGTTTCAATTTTATCTTATAACTTATAAAATCTGTAGTTTCAATTTGATTTTAAAACTTATAACATTATTTCAAAGATGCGGGATCCCGCGGGATCCGCGCGGGATTGAGCAATCCCGCATATCAATCCCGCGGGATTGAATTAGCTGCGGGATTGCAATCCCTACCCGAGAAGCCACGTAGATTGTAGATAAAGAGAAACTTCACATTACTCCGAGAAACAAGAGTTCTGGAATAATCTGATAGTAAGGATGTCGTTTATGAATACAAATTTTTAGATATTTGCACTCTTCTTTTGTAATGGTAAAAAGGATTAGGTTCCGGCACTTCACCCACAGTCGTCTCCTTAAAGATCACTCTATACGAGCCAGTAAATTGGCCAGAACCTAGTCATGGAAAAATAAAGACAAGTTGTTAAATGGTTATTAAACTAACGAAGGGTTTTTTTTCGTTAAATGTTTTTGGGGTGTGTTATGCCGTGTTGCGCTACCTCCTTCTTAAGCCAACGCTTCGGACAGCGTTGCAGTGTCCATCATCAGGGCAGATCCTGAGAATGGATGGATCTACCGGATGACCTGATGATGGACACTGCAACTCTGTCCGAAACGTTGGCTAAAGGAGGAGGTAGCGCAACATGGCATAACACCCCAAAAACAAATAACGAAAATACGTTTGGCCGTGAAAATCTTAAAACGCATCTTACGAAGGGTTGTTTCACGGAAATTCAAATGTAACATTATCATAAAATGGCCACTCAGCGTCATTCTGTTTTTGGCAGTTAAAAGGTCCGTTAAATGCCAATTCTAAGGCCGTTCCTGCTTTTCAACATTGAAGGGTGCCCACCACATTCCCACGGCGTTCTATGGAAGCAGATGATTTCCTCCTTCACCGTACACTTCAGGCCTCTAATTTTTGTTTATAAAGAAGCAACTTTTTTATTAAATTGATTCTAGACCTCCAATTTCCGGTCACACTTTGTTAGCAGGCAGTATGCGAATGCGTATATCTTGTTAGTTATTTATTTTACCACCATTTTCACTACCACCATGTCTCATCTCCGCCACCTGATGTTGCTGAAATAAAAGTTTATTAACAGAAAATAACAGTTAATAAATATTATGATGAGATTGTATAACTTGGCATAAGTAGTTGAGCTGCAGTCGTCCGGCAGTCCCGCCGAGAATAAGCGGAGCCATCAGTCCATCAGACTCGGCGTTCGCGCCCCTAAGCCGGCTTCCCGGTAGGCCCTCGAAGAAAGTGTTGGGATTAAGGGCCCGCAACCCGAATTTCTACCGATTTCTTACATATATATCTCCCTTAAACACGTTAAGTTTCAAAGCTCATTAAAAAATATGTTATTCTTGAAGATAATATCTAGACATTGCCCGCGCCGAAACGCTAATTATATAAAATTCCCCCGATAGAAATCGCAAAGTTTGCTCCAAAAATTATTATAAACACGTTTGTTTCAGTTATTTTACAAGTTATATGTATGAAAAAAATTACAGTGTTTCTTTAAATGCTGTTAAAGACAATGCCCGCGAGATTTTAGCTCTATTTTAAACGTCATCATCATCATCACTATTGGCTCTACAACCCCTGGTGCGTCTTGGCCTCCTCAAGAGTCTTCCTCCACTCATCTCGGTTTTGAGCCAGCTTTTTTTTTTTTTTTTTACAGTGAATACCGCACAAGAATCTCAACTGCTCCCGTCTGGAGCCAGTGAGACTATGGCATCCCCAATTGGGGTATGTTGTGAGGCTGAAGGTAGCGGGGAGGGGAAGGAGGTGGGGAAGAGGAAGGTTGGGAAGTACCTGGCTATTCAGATCTGGTCACTAAACACGGCTAAAGCCATTTTCAAGCAACGTTTCAATTCTGAATGGTGGTCTTACACCAGGGCGATACTGATAGTATCTTCCACTCTGGAACATGCCGCAAATATACTATATATTATTTTAAATGAATTAATTGTGAAATAACACAAATTAATCAAATAAAATTTTTTTGCGCATGCCGGGTTCGAACCCGCGACCTCCGGAATGTGAGTCAAGAGTCTTAGCCACTGGACTACGGAGGTCGTCATCGTCGCTCTCTCCAGTTTTGAAGCTCCAAGATAGATATGTCTTTGAGGATGTTGTCGCTGCCGGGTCTGTTATCCTCATTCCGTTCCGATGTCCGAGGCTTGTCTTGAGGTATCGTAACATTTTGTTTTTTTATGGGGTAGGGTTGTTAGCCCTACGCCCAACCCCCATCCTGGAGGACCAGGATTTTCTGTTGGGGTTTTCCTTCCCTTAGCTGGGTAGTTCCCGTTTTATGGCGCCGGAATTTCGCCATTCGCCCTCTCTCTATCTGCTGTGATATTATAATGGTGGTCATCACATTGCCCAGGGTTCGCGGGGTTTTCTGATGACCACTCGTGGACGCTAGAGAGTCGGACTTATTGGTAGTGTTGCTGATGTATGCAACGTGGCGTTTCGCAGCATTTTATAAGCACCTTCCTTCCAGCAAAGAGTGTACCACTGCGACCCTACCAATCATTCGAACCCCCTATTTTAAAATTTTAAACGAGTCGTGTTTTATTATATTTTCGATTATTAGCTTCGATTTTGTCGCTGTAAATGTGAGCACTCTCCTCTAACATTCGTAATTTCGTATCTCTCCATCTTCTTCTTTTGTAGCCCGGTTGCGGAGCCTTAAGGGAGAAAGGCACCCGAAGATCCTAGGGAAAAAGTGAGTACCGGGTGTCCAGGGCAGGTGAGAGGCAGGGCGGAAGGGCACTTTCCGCTACGGTTGGTCTTCAGTCCCGCTCGTAGTCCCGCTCATAAGTTAGTTTTGATAAAATCTTTGATGTGGGATCTATTTTGGCTGATAATCCAGAACTTGGTGTCAGATTTATATTTAAGATACATTTTGTTTTGTCTAATTGCCAGTGGAAGCGTATTATACAGTTTTGTTGCAAAGTATCTAAAATTTCTTTGGCCAAAGGTTGTCTTATCAAAAGGGATAAGTAGGAGATAATGCCCTTTGGTTCTAGTATCTCGAGCAATTTGGACATTTTCAAAGATAGTTATGTGTTTTTGGCATAAATTTGCCTAATGTCCAAGACGCAGATTCGCCTCAAGATTTCATCTGAACCGCTTGTGATCGGTAGTTTTAATATAATCTTAATAATTAGTTTCTGAGCTTTAAAGATCGGATCAATGGCGGCAGCGTTTGCTCCCCCCAGGCTATAATACCGTATTCGATTAGAGATTGACATAGAACATAGTAAATTGTTTTGAGTTGATTCATTTAAAGAAGTATATTGATTTTCTAATACTATGCTTACCATGTATCCTTATTTTGACCCCCACCTCCCCCTTCAAATCTTTATCCTTATTACCCCCACCTATAATTTTATAACTATAACGATTGAGTTCAGAACTAGCCCATGTGTTGTAGACCTCAGACTTAGGTTGTATTTATTCCATATTGCGTCGTTATCCCTTTTTCAGCGTCACTATTTTGTAATGGCCTATTACAGGAATCTCGGAAGACGGTTCGCGTAATGGGAGTTGGGATGGAGACATTCCTACTGAGAATGTAATACCTCTAGAGGGGACATGGAATTTTTATGTTTTATAATTTTTTTAGTGTCCGACTGAACTTTCGGTTTCGGTTTCGGCCTAGTTTCGGCTTAGTTTCTGAACTTAGTTGTTTAGAAACTGAATTCGGGAGGTTGCGTTCTGCGATCGGACATATTCGGTGCACTGAACTGCGAGCCACGAAGTGTCATTTAGCTGCGTCCGCGCTCATAGTCGGGTCAGGACTTGATTCACTTGTTTGTGTTCGCTCCGCGAACTTTGCGGTAGGTAGTTTGGTTTATTTGTTGTAAAATTGGAGGTGTTTATATTTAACATTATTTCGAAATAGGTAAGTTTTATTTCGCTATTGAAATGATTTAGTTCATGATAGAACCTGGGGAAAATAATTTCCCTGAGGGCCTATGTCATCTTTGGGGATGTTGTGTGGGGGGTTTTTTAGTGAAAGGAAGGATAGGAGAGTTCTGGGAAGGAAAAGGGGTGGGTAGAAATCTGAGGTTCAGTGTGTCCTGGTCATCCACCTTCAAGATCTTGACAAACCTCATCCCATGAACCCGGGCACCCCTGCTTAATCACAAAAAGTAGCGAACCACTTGGGGTGACCTGCGGCAGAGGTGTTGGTTATCCAATAAAGGTTCCCGGGGCGGCGGTATTCATTCCCGCCTCCCAAATTATTTTGTTCTTAAGATGAAAAAGTATTTTTTGTTTAGCGGACCTAAACCAATTAGGGTTTACCTTTTATTTTATGTTATTTGTTAATAATGTTCAAATAGGTAATAGCTACTATTTCTTTTGCGTATTTTATTTACGAAGCGATTTACGATTACGATTTCAAAAGCCATAAATAATTTATTTGAAATGAGGAGTGATAATTATGTTATGTTTATTTTTAGTTCAAATATCAGAGACTGAATGATTAATTCGTGATTTAAAAGTAACGGCGGATTGATTAGGATTGACTATTTTTTTCCACGAAAACATTACCTTATATGGAAGTTTCGGTTTCGGTTTCGGTTTCGGCTGAACCTGAGAAAAAACTAGTTTCGGTTGGACACAATTTTTTTTAAAAATATAAATGTATTATACATAAATGTACAAGTACATGAAATACAAAAACAAATTAAAAAAATAACACTAAAATTTTGCAATGCGTCGTTCAATGGCATCAAAAGGTAAATAAAGACAAGCTCTAGAAGCAATTAAAAGTAACAAGTATGTGCAAAAAATACAAGCAGATGTAAGTTAAATTAATATTATTTGAAAATATGTCATAACCTTAGTACAGCCCTATTGTTGTTTTAATAACTACATTTAATGACCATAAGAAAAAGAAAGATCCGTAAAAACACACGTGCGACGAAGAAAGGTGTGGGCGGGGAGGTAAGCCACTTTTCGAACCTTAAACTCGCCTATTGCCACGAATTCATAACGTCAGGTCGGTATTAAAGTGTTTGGCGTGTATTATGCAAGCGAGTATTTAAAATGATTTCTGTAATTGTTGTATTTAAATTTTAAACTAAGTTTTTATTTACATTAGCTCCAACCAGGAGGTCCCGAGGAAAATAATTCCCCTCAAGGCCTATGTCATCTTTGGAGATGCTGTGAGGATGCTGTGTGTGGATACTTTTAGGAAAGAAAGAAGTTCTGGGAAGGAAAAGTTTAGTAGGGATTGGTAGGAATCTAGGGGTCAGTGCGTCCAGGAGTGACGGATGTATGAATCCATTCCTCCCACTACGGTGCAAGGCGATGTTCCGAGAGAGTACGGCTGGAGAAGAAGGGACTCCCTCAACCATTCTCTCCCGATCCGGTCTGCCATGCAGCCGGTGGGCAGACGCATCCGTTGCCAAGACCTGGACCATGAAACTGGGGCACCCCTGCTAAGTCACCAACGTAACGAACAACTTGGGATATGACCTATGGCAGAGGTGTTGGTTATCCAATAAATGGTTCCCGGGGCAGCGGTACCTACCTATACCCGCTTCCCAAATATAATTGTGGTGGTAGGAGTAATTATTCCAGTTCTGTTGGGTTTTTTGTAACTTGGGAAATAATTTACAAAATGTTCCGGACTCATGATTATTTCATCTGTCAGTATGTATATTGGCATCATATTGTGTCTTCGTGAATTCTGGGTCTTTTCGACTTTCCGGTAACAATCTTCTTGTAATACTAGAGTACTGTATGGTATAGTCTTCCAAGACCTCATCTAACCCGATTAGTGAATCCTACACAACCTTCCGAACCTTTTCTTCTTCATCCAGATCAGTGTTCTCCTAGGCTGAGAACATCCCATTGTACCCTCCACAAAGTCACATTGCCAAAAGTTACCACATTCATAATTTCAGATCGATGACCGGTTCTTGCACGCTTATACAGTGATGCACTAATATTAAAAAGATGTATATAGAGACCTACTTTATACATAAAAATCTTAAATCTCTTTCAAGCAAAACATTGTCACGCAACAATTACGACAACACTTTTGCTACAAAATTAATTATCTTCACTGGTTTTGCGTTAACTTGTACAATAAGAAAAGTCTGAGGTCAGTGAGACTATGGGATCCCCAAATGGAGTACGAATATGTTGTAAGGCTGAAAGTAAGAGGGTAGGAGAAGGAGATAAAGGAGAGGAAGGTGGGGTAATTACCGGCTAATCATGTCTAGTCACCAAATACAGCTAAAGCCATTTCAAGCAACGTTTCAATTCTGAATGGTGGTCTGACACCGATACAGAGATTCCACTCTAGAACGTACCGCAAATAAACTTTGCATGTTTTAAATTATTAAATTGTGAAAACACAAATCAATCAAATTATTTTTTTCTGCATATGCCGGATTTGAACCCGCGACCTCCGGAATGCTAGTCGAAAGGCTTGCTCCTCGACCAAGGAGGCATTAAAACCTTTCAAAAATAAAATAAATAGATATGTATGTTTTCAGCTCATTATAAATATTCTTTAAATATCCAAAATGCATCTGGTTTCTTGTTTGGGTGAAATATTTCATTTCTACTTACTATGTTAGTAGGTGCTACAAATGAACCACATTTACAACTTTTATCATTTTGCTATATCTCTGCAAAGGCCACATTTTGAAATAGAAATGCTTCAGTAGACCGCACATTTTAATGTAAATAACCCTTTACATTTTAATAACGTGCCAGACCGCCCGCTATACGTATTATAAGTGTCCTGGCGGACCGCACGGTTTAGTATTAAATATCCCGACAGACCGCGCGGTTTTGTATGAAATATCCCGGCAGACTGCGCGCCACCGGACCCTGGCACTCTCTTTACAAATACATCAAAATCTACCGAATCCTTTATCTACTGGAAATGTCTATGAACGCTAAACAGACTAGCTCTACCTATTTCCTTTTATTTCTGTGAACGTATAATGCTATGGGACATTTCACTACAGGTGTGTATTAACTCTATAAAAAGATCACGCCCTTTTATTATATTGTGAGTGTCAGGTGTCACACGTGAATTTGAAAAAGGTTTTACCATGAAAAGTATATTTATACGTGTGTCTGCCCTAATAGATACCTTTCTCTCTGACGCGTCGCGAGATCACGCTCGGAAAATGGAGAAAATTTACTCTTTTCCTGACATTCCGTTCGAACAATATATTTTTACAACGCTTTTGTTATTTACGCCATCAATAAACATTGTTATGTTGGGAGGTGCTGAAAATTAGATGACTCTCTTTTGGTTGCGAAATATATCATATTCGAGATAGCTGGGGTTTCTTTGGATGTATAAAAATAGGTGATAATTTATTAAATGGATTAAAGGAAAACAAATCACTTTCAAAAAAACCACCTTATAATCAATAATATCAACCTGTTTCGAAATCACGCTGGCTTTGAACACTTTGGCTTACGCTGATGATATCGACGCGACATAATGAAAGCTCTTGAAAGCTCTGCCAAAAATATGGGTCTCGTAGTAAACCAGCAAAAGACCAAATACTTGGCTGTAGGATGCACCCAACCAATCCCAACTCTCTCATGTGGAAACTATAATTTCGAAACCGTACCAAGATTCAAATACCTAGGCTCCCTGATAACAAACGACAATAATACCACAGAGGAGATCCAGAAGCGCATAGTGAACGCAAATCGCTGTTATTTCCGCCTACAAAACCAATTAAAGTCCAGACTGCTGTCCAGAAACACGAAGATATTAGTGTACAAAACACTTATCAGACCAGTACTTACGTACGCAGCTGAGACTTGGGTACTAACTAAGAGGAATGAGCGAGCACTGGACGTTTTTGAAAGAAAAATTTTGAGGCGCATCTTCGGACCTGTTCTAGAAAATGGATTTTGGCGCAGACGTTATAACAATGAGCTCTATACTTTGTTTAAGGAGCTAAACGTCGCAAAATTTATAAAATTGGGAAGACTTCGGTGGCTGGGTCATGTGGAGAGAATGACCGAGCATCAAGCACCAAAGTCCCTGCTGAACTCAAGACCAATAGGGCGAAGGAGCCTGGGAAGGCCAAAACTAAGATGGAGCGACAACGTCCTCAAAGACATATCTATCTTGGAGCTTCCAAACTGGAGAGAGCTGGCACAAAACCGAGATAAGTGGAGGAAGACTCTTGAGGAAGCCAAGACCCACCAGGGGTTGTAGAGCCAATAGTGATGATGATGATAATGTTTCGAAAACAAAGTTATCTTCGTCAAGATTAATACCACATATTGATAAGATTAATATGACATATCATCTTCTTCCTTTGCGCTGTCCCAACTCATTGCCTAGGTAGGCTGTTGGGGTCGGCTCTTCTCGTTCTCAGGTTGTAATATCTTCTGTTCTGGGTATCGCCTTCAGCCAGGCCGTTTCTCCGAAGAATTTTGGAACATTAGGTCGTCCAAGAGTTCTTCGGTCTTCCTTTGGATGACTGTCGATGAAGCTCCATAGACATTGCCTGCCTCTCTGTGTGGTCTGATGGTCTCCGTCTTATATGTCCATACCATCTCAACTGTCGTTCTTCCAGCTTGCTATTTATGTCTGTGACACCCAGGCTACCACGAATGCGTGGACTTTTGATCTTATCTTTTAATGATACTCCTGCCGACCATCTAAGCATTCGCATTTCTGCTGTTTCAAGTTGCCTAGTGCAGGAGCTGTACATAGTCCAGCATTCGGAGCCATACATTATTGCGGGTCTTACAATGGTCTGGTATATTTTTCCTTTCAGTTTTATAGGCATTCCAAGTGATAGCTCTTATCTTTTCAAACCCAGAACGACTGTCTTTCCTCCGCTTCATTTTGCTTGCCCCTGGAGTCCTGCAAGCTGGCCCTGACACGATGTCAGTCTCTGGATCACCGAGGAGAAAATCACCCTCGCTGCCAGACAGGGTAGTGTAGTAATATGACATATTTACATGTTGATAATATTGATCACATAGTGTTATTTTTCCAAAGTTATTAATTAAAAATGAAGCCACAAAATGTAAGTGCAAAGTTTGAAGAAGATAATTTATTACTTACCAAATATACTAACTTAGTCTGTAGCTTTGATTCAATTATAAACTGACAATATTTTGAAATTATAAATGATTGTGTGAATGCAAAGAGGTGATATACCTGTGCCTAGTTTTGTCGTGCTTCTTCATCTTAGATTGATAGACGTGTACCTTACCTACTAGATGTGATTTAAGATTTTCACAGCCAGAAGTACCATCCCGTATGGCGCTCCTTCTTTAGCCAACGTTTCGGA
The DNA here is from genome assembly GCA_917880885.1 of Limnephilus marmoratus. Classification (NCBI taxonomy): domain Eukaryota; kingdom Metazoa; phylum Arthropoda; class Insecta; order Trichoptera; family Limnephilidae; genus Limnephilus; species Limnephilus marmoratus. The sequence continues at coordinate 47,952,887 of OU862921.1, read as the reverse complement.
CAGCATTACAGTGTCCATCAAGAGTGCAAAATTACACATTTGCCCTGATGATGAACACTGCAATACCGTCCGAAACGTTGGCTAAAGAAGGAAATAGCACAGTACGGCATAATAACTCAAAAATATGTAAATCACGACTGTACTTACCTACTTATGATCGGAAAATTATTTTAGTTTTATTAGTCATAATAATTCTCTATTAGAAATAAGTATTTCATTTGTTTAAATTTTTGACATATTTTCAATCAATTTTTTTGATTTTTCAAGTACACTAACGCAATACTGCCCGTTCGAAAAGTTAATTTATGATAAGTAATAATTTGTGTTTCTGAAGCCATTTTTTTATAAATCAAAATCACGCAGTCATTGATTTTTCTCCGGTCTGTGCTAGTATTTATTATTTTGAGAGATATTAAAAAAGACTACCTACTCCGGGATTAAAAAAAAACCTGTTAAAATATTCATAAGTACGTATATTTCACCAATTTGTTTAAACAAATTTAAACAATCTTTAAATACTTTATGATTACCTTTGTCAAAAGGGTAAACGAACATCGTTAAAAACACAGAAACTAATTAAAAATCTTTTAAATTAAAAAATATTTTTATTAATGCCCGTCCACGCACCGACCGTTCTTTGTAACCGACAAGTCTTTTAATTTTAAATTAACACAATAGTTTCCTTGGTTTTCTTGAATTTTTGTTTTATATTTTTTTTCTACCCTTTGCTTAAATACCGACGCATTTACACAAAGGGTATTGCCCTTTGGAACTGTTATTGGTTCCCTCGGGGCATTTTAATCTTCTTTTTATGTTGACGTCAAAAAGGAAAATGTTTTTTTACCACTTGCTTTTTCTCATACCGCCGCGCCGCTGTTATTTTAGAATTTATTTTTCTCAGATTGTTTTCTTTTAGAGGTTTATGGATACAATGCAATCCCGGTTGATTCTTGTGAATAGATAATAATAATCTTACCGGATAATCGAAATCGGTTTTTTTTTTACATTAGCTCCACACAGGAGGAAAATAGTTTCCCTCAGGGCCTATGTCATCTTCGGGGATGCTGTGTGGAGGATTTTTTTAAAGGAAAGGAAGGAGGGGAGAGTTCTGGGAAGGAAGAGGGTTTAAGGGGTGGGTGGGAATCTGGGGTTTAGTGTGTCCTGATCATCCGCCTCCAAGACCTAGACAAACCTCACCCCATGAACCCGGGCACCCCTGCTAAATCACCAAACGTAGCGGACCACTTGGGGTGACCTATGGCAGAGGTGTTGGTTATCCAATAAAGGTTCCCATTCCCGCCTCCCAAATTTAATTTGTAATTTAATTTAATTTGCACACTAATCTTTATTTTAGATCTAATTCATTATTTGAAACCTTGAAAACGGCAATAAATTTAGTGCAAGCTGTTTGCACAACAATTTAAACCAATAAAATAATAAATTAAACAATGTTTCTTTGTTTGAACAACTTGTGTATTTGTTTAAAGCCGACCGGTTTCGGAACGACCGTACCTTCCTCAGGGCAAACGTATACTGATTTGACAGTTACAAAATAGTGGATGGGAACAATGTATTATGAAGGGATTAATGAAGAGTGGGTGGGGAACAAATCCATGATTGGGCTGTAAGATAATATTTTTTGTTTGTTGATAATAGATTCATTATTTTTAAGGGATTTTTTTTATTTCCAATGCTTCTAAGTTATCTAAGCATTTTCCTTTATGATAATATGAAGAATATTTATCCCCGTATTTTTTTTCAAAACTACGGTTATTTTCAATGATATGGTTAGCGAACTCAGAAAAATTATTATTATTAAGACACCTTACATATTCGTTGATTCTGATTTCAAAATTATGAGTTGTAATTAAAACAATATTAAAATCAAAACTATAATTAAAACAATATTTAATCTCGTTGAATGTAATGCATCAAAGACACAATCATGTCTGATTAGGTCTAAAAGGGATCGAAATGAAAACCTGGTCTCCTTCGAGGGAAGCAATCTTCCGACCAGACCCACTATTGACATGTTTGGTGTAACTAAGTGACCAGCTCATGTATATGGGCTCCATCGAAGCCAGAGTTAAGTTAGCCTATAAAAAACTGGGTGTACCATACAGATACTTTAATAGTACACAACTGCTAACTTAACACGGTAGAATTTGGCAGCCATCTCTGGTATGGAACTCCAAAATATCTGAAAAACCCTCGACTCTGTGCAGAAACGGGCTGTCCGTTTGATTGATTCTCCCATCTTAACAGATTGGAATCTTTAGAGCATAGGCGTCGGGAGGAATGCTGTACTTGTTCTAGCGGTATTTCAAAGGAAGATGCTCCGAGGATCTAGCGTCGTTGATCCCCTCATAGGTGCATAGCCGGGAAACACATCAAACGCGCGCCCAATATACGAGTATGTACACGGTTGACATTTGCCACATGAGAACGGGTAGCTTCTACGACTCGTTCTTGAAATCAACAGCTCGGCTGTGGAACAGCTCCTGTTCCATCTCTGTGTTCCCTCCTTCCTACAACAAGGGTCTCTTCAAGACCATCTGTGACCAAACGTTAATACCGCACAAAATCGTTACAACTTTCCGGTGACTATGATATGTTGCGAGGATGACGGGAGTGGGCAAGGAAAGGAGATGGAGAGCATGATGATTGTCAATACCTGGCTATTCAGATATGGTCACCATATTTGGCTACAGAGAGTTCAAGCAACCTTTCTGTTTTTAAACAGCGTTTATTTAAATAGTGTGAGAAATTTTTCAATGCACATGTTTGGAGAACAAAAAATATCTACAATTTTTTTACAAAATCGAACACACTAACTTCGGTAAGCGCGTGATGTGAAATATTGCTGCGTTATGCTTTTCGAAATTGGATTAGATCAATTCAGACAAGCGATAAAGTAGGTAGGTACCAAAATTATTTTTTTTTGATAATAATTCTGTACTTCTTTTTTGACATTTCTAAATCTGAATCACTAATGACTTTTAAATTGTACTTATGGTGTTGATTCGAAGAATAATATACATGCTGATAGTGTCTCTAATTATGTGTCAACAAAAAAATATAATTAGATCTTAAAAAAAAATTGCACCTATTGTTTTTGATAGACAATGATCCTGAGACAAATATTTAATTAATTTTCACATGTAGCAAACACCATAATAATTACAATAGAATAACTTAGTTTGAATAGTTTATTTTTTGTTTTAATTATTTATTATACATATATTTAACCAACAGGCTTTGTTTTTTTTCGTTATTTGTTTTTGGGGTGTTATGCCGTGTTGCGCTACCTCCTTCTTTAGCCAACGATTCGGACATCGTTGCAGTGTCCATCATCAGGGCAGATCCGGTATGTGTAATTTTTAGTCGTGAAGTGTGTGCTTATTTACTTCGAAGCGATGCCGACGGAAGTGGCTCCATCTCTTAATGAAATCTAAAATTAGAAATCACAGTGGTAAGAATTTAAGAAAAAATAAAATAAAAAATTATAATGGTTAACTTTCACCAGTACAAAATAATCGTGACTAGAGATGCATGAAAAGTAATCATTCGGTACTGAAGTAATCGGTACTCACCAAGTAATCAAAGTACCGACTACTAAAAACGAAGAGTATCCGTTACTCTTGATATGATTACTTTCATTGATACTTAGAAATGATTACTTTCGATGCGGATACTTCAGTACCGATTACTTGGTTGTTATTTGTGCCGCAAGAGGCGCTCCACGTTATACCAGCGGTTCATAAATAAACCACACTTTGTATCGATTATTTGGTCGTTTCTATTTGTGCCGCTGGGGCGTTTCACACCAGCGACGTTTAATTACGGTATTGCCAGAGACAAAAAAATCGGTAAAAAAACGCTTTCAGTTGATATTTATGTTTGTGTACCTTGCTATCTGATATATCTATATTGCTACCAACTTGTACTAAATATGCAAGTTTTTTGACGGTAGGTATCTACTACAATTTTCGAACGGTGTAAAAAAATATGATTATTAGATATTATTACGACTTTAAAAAGTTTTCACAGTAATAATTTTAACACTTCTTTTATTCTATCACACAATTTAAGATTTAAATTTCTGTGGAGTTTACAAAAAAAATAATAATGATGCAATATGCGCTTCATTGTTTAATTTTATGATTATAAAGATGAATTTGGTTTGTAGAAATTTCCGCCAGGTATTAATCCCGCCTATAACATCTATCATCATAGGTATAATATGACATTATGTGAGATTAAGTAAATAATAAATAAAATGTATAAAAAATTACCACCAGCCTATAATAGTGTTTTATTAACTTATCTCAAAGCTAGAAAAACAAACATCAAAACACGTATGTAAAATTACGTTTCGAATTTCAAAGGAAAATGACACGTCAATCCAGTGTGTTAATATGTAATTTACGATCAAAGATAATGTAAAAAAATCTAAACACACAAACTCTTCAAAATATTCAAAGTACCTATAAATACCTAACGTAGAATCCTAATAATTCATAACCAAAGTACACGCTATTCGCGCTAACGAAATACACAAACGTCAAAATGTAACCAGTAACAATTTGTATCTATTATAAAAGTATCCGACGGTATCCGGAACCGAAAGTAGTCAAATGTAATCAAAGCATTCAGTAACGAATTGATACTAGTAGTCGGTACTACCCGAAAGTAATCAAAGCATTCAATAACGATTTGATACTTGCAGTAGTTACTACCCGAAAGTAATCAAAGTAATCAGTAACGATTACACAGTAACGATTACTTTTTGTGAAAGTAACGGATACGTCGGATACCGACGGGTAGTAAAAGTACCGATATTGAGCACTACTAATCGTGACAAGCAGTGGCGTCATCGCCGCGGAACGGAATAGAAAGTTCATTAAAACGTGGTATTTATGCTAGTCAGGGGCAAGTCCGTTTGCGAGATGCCGACCGAAGTGGCTCCATCTCTTAATGAATTCTAAAATTAGAAATCACAATGGTAAGAATTTAAGAAATAGAATTACAATGGTTAAAGCGAATTTAGTCAATATAAATCAAAATGGTTTACCACGAGCTGGTATTACTGTATACTTAGACATGGTTTTTTGCTCTATTAATATTAGATGAATTTTACTAGAATTAGAATTACACTGGTTAAAGCGAATTTAGTCAATATAAAGTTATAACACAAAATGGTTTACCACGAGCTGGCTTTACTGTATACTTAGACATGTTTTTTTACGTTTAGCTTTGGTGTAGCCGTCAATCACCATTATTTTCATTAAGAGATGGAGCCACTTCCGTCGGCATCTTGCAAACGGACTTGCCCCTGGCTAGCATAAATACCACGTTTTAATTAACTTTCTCTTCCGTTTCGCGGCGATGACGCCACTGCTTGTCACGAGTATTTTGTACTGGTGAAAGTTAGTGGTGCTGGCGACACGGGATTGCTTCGAAGTAAATAAGCACACACTTCACGACCAAAAATTACACATCTACCGGATCTGCCCTGATGATGGACACTGCAACAATAGAATAATGATGGAATAATAGAAAGGGGTGAGAGGGCTTAAACTTTGGTGGGGGACAAGTGGGAGGTATTTAAGAGGGAAGGGGTGTAAGTAGGTGTGGGGAAGGTAAATATGTTTAAAATGGGGTTTTATCCTAGCGAAATAACTTCCCGTGATTTTTAAAACGTTTAACCAGATCCAGGTTTCTTTCCGCTCAATCACCGAGCTCATCATACGAGGATCTGTCTGTTTAAGAAATGTTTATTTTTTTGTCCACGATATATTATAATTATTTACGAGAGAAAACGAAAATACCCTTAGGCAATTGGCAAGTTATTGTAATTCCATCCATAAATTGGATACGCATTCCAAATACTCGATCTATTATCTCTTTGACAAGAAAATTAAATTCAAAAATTGAGGTAAAAATGCTGTAATGTAACCTTTCCCAGAGATTTTTTTTAAGATGCCATTTGCATTTCATGAATCTATTTTTAAATTTATTCTTAATGTGAGACCAGGTAGAGGTCCTACCCACGTTATCAAGGAGCATTTGAAGGGAACCCACTGTCGAATTTGCCCCAGCAGGCCTGGAAATTTTATCCTTCCGCAGTGTTTTTTTTTTTATTTTTTTATTAATTTTTAGCATATAAAATATAATGTACATTTAGATGATGTATTAATTTGCTTACATGTTCATATTCAAACATGTTAATACCACTCTTCCATGGAAGCGTTAGCTTGTGTCTGGAAGAGTAGTGTACATTTTTTAATGCTATATTTAAGTTCTTAAATTACAATGTGAATGTAAAAAACAATAAGTTGTAAGTTCGGTGATATGTAATTATAAGTATGTATCTACTATCAAATTTTACTGTTTGGATAATGTATCTAGAATTATTGTAATTAGTTGCTAAAAACAATACAAAATTTAACTTATTTGAAGAACGGAGTATCACTTGGAAACTGAGTTATAAGTAGTTATTCTTGAGATTAGATTAGTCGGAAACTTTTTTTTTTTTTGAGATTATCTTTAAAATATTTTTTTACAGTGTTTATTAATTGGATTTTATCATTAATTTTTCTAATTTCATCCGGTAATCGGTTGAAAATAAGTCTTCCTCGATAAGTATAATAATTTTGTGCGAAGGACATGAAAAAATATATTTATGTCTAGTACGGTTTTCAGTTATAAATTGATACTTTTCTTTTTCTTTTATATTTTGAATCAATGCATTTCTATTGTATAGATCTTTGGAAGATGGTACTTGGAATTCCTTAAATAATTGATCCGTTGGGTAGTCAGAAGGTTTTTTTAATATGATTTTAATTATTAGCCTCTGCACAACTTCAATTGGGGAAAGATTAGTTTTGTATGCGGATCCCCAGCTAATGATAGCATATTGTAAAGTTGATTGAACCAAAGCGTAATATATTAGATATAAGTTTTTTACAGATAAAAAATTTCTGATTCTTAAATATATATAAATCAATTTTCTAATTTTTTTACAACTTGACAAATTTGTTCCTTCCATTTCAAATTTTTATCGATAATGACTCCTAAATATTTGATTGTGTTTGTTGTTTTTAAGATTGTGCAGTTTTGGATACAATAATTTTTACTATGTGTTTTGGAATTATCATGGATGATGATGTCAATGTTTTTAGGGGTATCATTTTTGTATATTGCAAATGGAATTACAAATGTTTTATCACCATTTTATTTTATTTTATCACCTTTTATTTTAATTAATTCTGACAAAGTATTACTAAAATTCCAGATATTTCTAAACACTTCAATTTAAAAGACTAAAATGTATAGTAATTCTATAGAACATTTAGGCATAAACAATCATCATTATTGTGTATTGTACAGGTTACAAAATACATAAAAAGTCGTGTATATATTTGTTTTATAATATAATAATCACATTTATTACAAAAACTCTTTCACGTATACCACTTACATTGATATAACAGGTGTGACCATAGAATTTATAAGCACCAAAACCACAGTTTGGAAAGCGTATACATATATACGATTAGATAAGTTTTAAGATTTTCACGGCCAAAAGCATTTTCGTTATTTGTTTTTGGGGTGTTGTGCCGTGTTGCGCTACCTCCTTCTTTAGCCAACGTTTCGGACATCGTTGCAGTGTCCATCATCAGGGCAGATCCGGCAGATCCGGCAGATTCACACATCTACCGGATCTGCCGGATCTGCCCTGATGATGGACACTGCAACGATGTCCGAAACGTTGGCTAAAGAAGGAGGTAGCGCAACACGGCACAACACCCCAAAAACAAATAACGAAAATATATACGATTAAGTTTATGTGATTTGGAACACTGACAGACGATCCATCGACTAATGAAACATTATTAGAATTGTCAAAGCTCCCGAACTCACGGACTTCCCTGAAGTCATTCTCGCTGAATATTAGCCATAAGCAATCCAAGCACAAAATAAAATACAGGGAAATCCATAAATTCAGTTCAGACGGTGTTGCCTATAATGAGTAAGATGTCATTTCAATTCCCTTGAGGTGATTTCTCACAAAAAAGGCGCTATATAAATCAGCCAAGAATTAGTATTATTTTTATTACACATTCATTTAAAGAAAAGGGATTCCCGGTTTCGTCACAAAATAGGTAATGAAAAATTCAGCGCTCATTTCAATCGGTCCGAATAGTACAATTCAATCGGTGCGACAAAAATATGAAACGAGATGGTAATTTTTCCAAGATATTATTATTATATTGTCATGCTGCCCCCACTACGCTACGTCACTGGGTGCGTGTACACAATTTTAAATTACATTATTTAACAACTTTTCAAACCCCCCCTATGCCCAAGCCAATTTACCAAGAATTGGTTATTTTTGGAACGATGCATGTATGAAGTTTGCAGGTTTTAATTTTCATTTCTAGGGGGATTTTATAACCTTATTTTAAACAAGCGATGTCTGTGTTCACGAAGCTTTTCACTCTGTCGCAGTGGTCGATGTACGTATTTTTTTATATAATTCTTCTAAAAAATGTAATGAAGGTGTGTTTTTAAGTGCTACCGTTCTTTTCGTTTTACAAATTTGGTAAAATGAAACAAAACTCTAAAAAATAGCATGAATATTTTCCCACATTCTGCTAAATATAAAAGGAAAGTAAGAAGCTTCCGTAGTTAAACTCAAACATTTATGTGGGAAGGTAATTAAAAACCTTATATAATATTTAAGTACCTACTCTTAAAACTAATAACTACATGGCGCAAGTCGCCGTGAACCATTTTAACCTAACATATTAGCATACATGTGTAGTACCTACACTCTTCACTAAAATTATAAAACAACCTCCAAAAATACACAAAAAAAAATTATATTCAGACTGAAGTGCGAAAAGGCTGTAAAAGTTATTTTAATACACTTAGTCATCCATATAATAACTACAGATTAACCCTTCCATACCCAATTTCAATCCAAAAGTAATACCACCTATGAATAATTTCATAATAATAAGGAACTCGAGTGAAAAATATTATGGCTTTAAAAAATATGTTCGTATAGAAAAATAAACGCTGATTCTGAATATATAAGTTTTATTTAACATTTTTAAATGCAGAGTTTTTAAAAAATATATTAAAAAGTCCATTTTTAATCGGATCGTAAAAACACGCCGTCGAGTTGGCATTATTGAAATTTTACTGGTGACGTCACTGTTCAACATGTCGTAACGTCACCGTAAAGTCATTGTTTGGGAATGTATGATATGACATAAGCCATAGTATTAATTTATTCGTTTATTTACATACTGTTAATAGAGATTTAGTTGTTGTGTTTATTGAAACATTATTTAGACCTAAATAATGTTTAAAAGATAAAGATATCTTTTATTAGTTATTATTGAAAATATTCAAAAACTACTGCACAAAAAAAATAGTAATGCTACTTCTAGAAAGAATACTTCGAACAACGGAACTCAAAATGGTGGCAGTTGATCAGCTATTTTCCCGATCCTATAGTAATTTTTCAGGAGTGATGACGACACACGATTCACCTTGAAAAATTAAAACTTTGACAATTATTTTAACTATTAAAATAACTCTAAAAATAAAAATAAAAATGCAGTTATTTAAGTTAGGTCATTAAAAAAATTGGACTGGAGTTCTCTATTCCGTCGCATCTCTTGCGTGACGTAGTTATTTTGCTAGGAAGAAATTAAACTTTTTTCAAATGTTACTTTTTTCGATACGCTGCCGAAAATCCATATGTTACGTAAATAATTTTTAAGTATTCATATAACTGATCAAATCGTTAATAATGAAATCCGCGATAGCCCAAATCTAATAGATATATCTAATCGCCCCAATTTCGTGTTTTAAAAATGATCTTAACAAAGGTAGTGATTCCGTTGTCGCGAACTTGCTGAAACATAAATTAGCTCCAACGCTCCAGTTTTTACAAAAGGTAAAAACCAAGGCTTTTTACGATCTTTTCACCGTGATATAACTTGCTTTTTGTAAATGTTTTCGTAAAGCAATATTTTTGGTTCTGGTGTCATTTTTAAGACCCACACGCCTTGTCCAGATATACTTGGTCGAAACACTAAGCACTAGCCTGATACGAAGACGAATATTAACGCTGAATCGCTATTTTCGATTAATCTTTACTACTATCCGGTTTATATTATAAAAACAAACAAATAACTTTTGGATGAATTGAAGCTTTTCCATAGAAACATGAATATTACTAGACCAGAACGTAAAGGTGAGGGTAGAAACCAACTACTGCAGTGCGCAGAGCGGGAAGACGGCTTTACTGATATGTGATTCGTCAATAACTCAATCGCATTATAATATCATCTCGCATTATAATATCACCATTTAGTTCTTAAAAGTAAACTCTGCTTTTGTATGAATAGACCTTTTTACATGGGAGCGCGAATTGCTCGCCGCATAATGAACAAATTTGCGAAGTTTAAATACCGCAAAATAAAGTTCACCTATTTTGAGGGTTCAATATTTTGTTGCCGTATTTAGTTAAGACACTTTTGCAAATGTTTCATAATTTACTTACCCCAGTAAACATCGACGAGCACACGCCATATATCTCGAGTGTTAGTATAATATTTACACGTTTTCAAAACACAAGCTACTATTTTTGTAAAATGTGTTATTTTGTAAAATGCACCGATGAGTGCTCGGCGCTGGCTCGCGGAAGAATGATGACTTCACATTTTTTAGATTCACGCGAAGCCATACTTCATCCCAGCCGGTTCCAATGGAACCGGTATGAGGAGGGGGAAATAATACGCTTTTATCACTAAGGGCAGGTCTAGTAATATTCATATGTCTATGAGCTTTTCCTATCGTTTTCGTAGGGTAGAATTAAAATAAAGTTGTTGATTACTGATAAGCGTAAAATACAAAAAAAAAAATTCCATTAGAAATGTATGAACGTTCATAAGAAACAACTTTTTTTACAGACAATTTTATGGCTGATATTATGATAGTTTCCATTGATTAACATTTTTCTTTCTTGTAAAATTATTCACCAAATAAATAAAAACCATTTTTAAGTCTGTTTGCAAAGCATTTTTTTGCCTATTACCTTTATCCGTGGCTTGTGGCATTTTAGCTTAAGGTTCCTTTTAATGCGGTGTATTACAACTTTAAATAAGGTTATTTTTGAAGGTTGTACTTAATGTAAAGTAGAAAAATATAGGGAAAGCAATTTTATAGTGGACAAAGTTCAAAAATATGTTTTTTTTATTATTATTGGTGAAATCTAGTTCAATATCTCAAAACTATTTTAGTAATAAAGATTTTTATAATTTTAGCTATCTGCGCATATATGTATATGCTAAAAAGTTTCCAGATTTGACTGTTACCTATATATTTTCTGTATTTTAATCCTTTTCATGTACTCTTTGAGAGTTGTTGAAATTAATTTATTCAAAGATTAAATATTACAACGAGTTTTATAAGTTTCAATAAGTTAATCCTAATAAATTAAATATTCATTCAAGACCCATAGAAAAGTCAGAAGATGTCTCATATAAATCAAATTTGTTTATCCAAGAAAGTGGATCAACCTTGTAAATATTCCGGTAGAACTTTGCAATCACACCAAAAAGATGGGAGCTAAAAAAATGTAGGAAATAATTTTAGATTGCATTAAAAATATTAAAAATTACGGTTTTAGATTGATAAAAAATGACGAAATGTATTTAGTTGGCAGTAGCTCAATTACTGAGACGCCAGTCCCGGTAAGATTAGAGGAACTGGGTTCATGTCCCAGTTGCTAGGGTTACTTGTTTTCATTGAAGGTGTTGTTAACATTATCTTCTTAAAATATTACATAATAATAATTTAATCAATGAAAAGATAGAAGTGTGGTATGAGTAACCTATTAAAGGAAACCGATGTCGCCAAATAACATAGAGTCTTTCTAATCGTAGCGCCCAGTAATGTCAATGAAATTGATTGTGTTAAAAAATAAATTCTATATTTATAATTTACTAGCTGGTTCCCGGCATGCGTTGCTTTGCCATTTAAGAAAGAAATTGTTTATCCCTGCGTGATCTTTCCCGTTCGTCCCGTTCCCCTTCCGCCTCCCTTTCCTCTCCCGCGTCCCCTTCCCCTCTCGCGTTTGTACTCCGCCTCCTCCATCTTCCCTCTCCCCGCTCCCAAGTTCTCCCCCTCCCCTTTTCCCCTCCCCTCTCCCGTGTTCCCCTCCCATCTCCCTCGAACCCTCTATCCAAGTTTCCTTCCCCACTCCCGCGTTCCATACATTCATTCCCCACACATTAATTTTTCAAACAGCTCGCGTGCCACCTATTGCAATTTTTATACAAATTTCATAATGCCAGAGCTCACCAGTAGTTTTATACAAACCTTGTCCTGACAATAACGAACACAAAATCAAAAGAATTATCCAATTTGGTACAGTCGTTCGGAAGTAATGCAAGTACATACGGTACGGATAGAAGATTATCATTGATCTGTGTCAGAGAAGAAGTGGTAGAAGAAAAATGCAGCTCACTTCGGACACACAGACATGACCGCAACACACTTCCAATGGTGTAGCTCATCAGTGTGTTTAATCAATATTATTCAATAAAATTCTTTACAAAAAACTCAATGTGGTATTTTGTATTTAATTTTGTTGCTTGTTTTCACCCCATCGTGTATATTAGACCGACATAAAAATTAATGTTTTTTCAAGATTATTTTTGGCCTTACGACTCAGTTAGCTGATTTCTCGTATTGAAACACTGGAAATAAAACTTATACGTTAATGTGTTGTGCCCGAAAAGCTCATTTTTTTCCTTACTTCAGCTTTAATTATGACTATTTAAAAAAAATAGAGTGTGCGATTCACACACGGAAGAAGTGAAGCCTTCAGAAAACTAAAGTGTACAAGAGTGGGGATACTACGAAGCACTTTTTTTATCAATCTGAAGGATGATTTTTCCATGTTTTGGTCGTTAAATTCCAGTGCACCTTTTCCTATGCATTTGGTCATCTTATTAGTATTTGTGATTACTTCTTCCTTGTAGGTGTCGCTTTCTTTTGTGTTTTCTTTGCCTGTTCATTTTGGAGTGGTTTGAAGATTCTGTATTGATTTTACAAAAATATTTTTATTTTATTTTTATTTCGTAAGATTGCATCCCTGGTCGGCTGAATGTCTGCAAAGAAAAACATCTAAACTACCCTAAGAATGACATATTTTCGAAAATCGATAATCTTTTAAAAACAAATAACCAAATCCACTAGCCTATTTAGACCTGGAAGTCTAAGGGTCTTGTGTAAATTAGCGATAACAGTTTTCTTTCATACCGATATAGATCTCACTTCGTGGGATTATCTGTTCAGTTTCTGGAAAGAACCTTTTACTGTCACCACGCTAGTTGGGAAAACACCCACTTTTTTTAGCGACGAGGTATTGAATTCTGTGGGGAGTTGCTTACCCTTAAAATATAAATAAGTGCCTTCTGATGTAAAGATTGCCTTTATGGAAAATGTACCTTAATTTACTCTAAAATATGTGGTTTCGCGCAAAGGAACTGTTTTTGATATAAATATGTAAATTTATCGTATGAAGTTGTGTTAAGGCAGGTTATTTTAGGAGTGGAGGATTATTAGATTTGGAAGGCGGTTACGTCACGGACACACATGCTCATTAAAAGCGTAAAAGCATGCTACTATTGTGCAATTGCTACCTGGTAGCATGTCTGTCAGTGACATTGCTAGAATTTGAGCTCAAATGAGCGTGCTCACAAATTCGCGAGTGGAAGGGCATGTGTGAAAAGGCTGCCTTATGAGCATGCTCATTTCGATCCGAGTTCGAAGGGGATCCGGTATGAAGGGTCGAAGGGTGGGTAGGAAACTGAGGGTTAATCTTTCCAGTTACGACGGACTCATGAATCCTGAGTTCGCGCCTGCGCATTCTTTGCAAAAATATCAGAATGGGCCCGCACGCTGGGGAGACGAAGAAATCTTCCTTTTCGTGATTTATTATGGGAATCACGAATGTGTCTGGAACACACGGTCACTACATATTTGCAAATTCCATCAAAGTTTCTTTACCTAAAAAATGAAACTACATTCTATTGAAAATAGCAATAATTTTTTTATTATGCAGTTATTTTCGGATTTGTTGACATCTTGGACCCAAATCAACCATTTTATTTTCTTTCGTCGGAAGATTCCTAAATAATTGCATTGTAAACAATAAGATTATTTGGTTAAATTCTGGACGAATGAAACTGACTCCAATTGTTGACATTTGTTTGACATAAGCATGGTCATCCATGAAAATACTCAAACCAAGCTTGCTCATTTATGAGCAATTGTGAACAGTGGAAGAGCACACTCATTAAAATAAGTTCTTCCAAAGCTTAAGAATTATTTATTGAAGTGAAACTTCTTTAGGCCCGTTAGCGATTTGAATTTCTGATGAAACGGAAATGCGTCACAAAAATGAATCATTTGACGGTTCTCGGTTCTAATATAATGCGATAAATTCACGACTACCTACTGCACAGACCTCGGTATAGTATCAATAGCGCCGTGGTATGAAGCGCCCGACTCTCGGTGGCCAGAGAGACATCCAGCGATCGGAGGTTCGAAACCTATCAAACCCAAATATAATATTTTTTTTTTTTAATCAATATCTGATCTTCAAAGTCTTCAAACCACTTTCAAATAAACAGGCAAAAGAAAATAAGGCGACATCCAGCGACTTTCTAATTTCACTTCTACTGCGTGTGAATTGCATATGTAGGTATGTTAAAGGTTACGTTTTTTTACAATAGCTCCACACACGAGGCCCTGGAAAAAAATCCTTCAGGGCCAATTTCATCTTTGGGGATGCTGTGTGGAGGGTCTTTTTGGTGAAAGGAAGGAAGAAGATTTAGTTCTGAAAAGGAAAGAGGTATGAAGGGTGGGTAGGAATCTGGGGGTTAATCTGTCCAGTTACGACAAACTTATGAATTCATCCCTCCCACTGCGGTTCAAGGCGATGGATGGGTGGAGAAAGTTCGGCTGGAGAGATCAAAAGGCCACCCTAAACCAGTCTCTTCTGACTCGACCCGCCACGCAGTAGGTGGCCAAACCCATTCGCCGCCAATACCTAGACATATTTCACCCCATGAACTTTACTTTATGTAGAAAAAAGGTTTCTTTCTTACTGAAGCAGCAAAACTCTCAAACGGTGAACTTTGCAATCACGTTTTTTTTCTCTGAATTATCTCTGTAAATTTCAGTTCAGTTTCAGTGCCGGCAACCCGGGCGTTTATTTAGTTTCATGGTTATTTACATTGTTTTCTTTTCTTTTACCCGCCTCACTAGACAAAGTCTGTTCCGAGGCGAGTAAATCACATATTATGTTTGTTCCAAAAGAAATGTGTGTATTTAAACAAATATATATATGTATGTAAAAAGATAAAAAAGATAAATTATATGTTGGTATATTAAATATTTACATACATACTTTGTTTTTTAGATAAAATTAAATTAACATTTTGTGACAGTTGAATATAGCGGTTACATAATAGAAGTAATAATTAATAATTACTCATAATAATTAATGTTGCAAAAATTGCAGTTTCTCGTATTTGTTTTATTTGTATATTATATAATTTCGTGAGAACTTGTATGAAATGTTATTTATTTAGAATATTTTGAATGTCTGTTCTTTCCTTTTCATTCAACCATATTACAAATCTTTTGAAAAGCCAATTCAAATTATTTGGGGTGACGTAAGTTTTTGTTTGTGTTAGGAAGGTATTGAAAATGTGTGGTGCTAGGTAAGATTCGTGTTTTTTTGCAAAAGTTGATTTGATATGGGGAACTTGAAAGTGCTTATTAATTTTTGCTCTTGTGTTTTGTGAGTGAGGTATGTGGAGATGTGAAGTTTTGATACAGTTTTTGTAAATGATCTTCCTTATGAATAGTTTATTTACGTCTAGTAATTTGTTTCTGATCATTAGCTGTTCCGTCGGATGTTGGTAAGGTTTATAAAACATAATTCTAATTATTGTTTTGTGATTTATTTTAAGAGAATTGAGGTAAGTATCTGCTGCTCCTCCCCAAACTGAAATTCCATACGTTAAAATACTTTGACAGAGTGCGAAATATATATTTTTTAGTTGATTTAATGACATGATGTTTCGTATTGTTTTGAAGATGTATGATAATTTTCGTATTTTTTTTGATAATATATTAATATGGAGATCCCATTTTAGTTTATGGTCAACAGTTAAACCTAGATATTTAATATTGTCTGCATAAACAATTTTGTCACAAGTACAGCATGTGTTATTTGACGAAATATTGGTGCAGGGGTTAAGATGTAGTTGTGGTTGGCTATGTGGTTGACCAGCCTTTGTTTTGCTAAAAGTTAAATATTTTGTTTTTGAAATGTTCAGTGTTAGTAGATTATTTTGTAGCCATTTATTTACTACAGTCATCCCTGTTTCTGTGTTTTTGAATACCTTTTCCCATGATTGTGCCTTGAACAAAATTGCAGTGTCGTCTGCATAACTGATTACTTTGTACTCAATTTTTCCTAGGTTTATCTCAGTTAGACTATTTATATAAATGAGGAATAGTATGGGACCCAAGACGCTGCCTTGCGGTACTCCATACCTGATATCTGCTTTGTCACTGCTGTATTTATTTATTTTTACTATTTGTTGTCTCTTTTCAATGTAGCTGACAAACCATTTTAGCGGTTGACCAGTTATACCGATATTTTTGAGTTTTTGTTGTAGTAAGTTATGCGAAATAGTGTCGAAAGCTTTTGCTAGGTCTAAGAATACCCCAATCACCTTTGATCCGCCATCTATGCTTTTCACTATGTAGTTGGTTAATTCTGATAAAGCATCTTCTGTACCCATTTTGGCACGAAATCCAAATTGGCGGCTTGAGAGCAGGTTGTGTTTTTCAAGGTACGCAAGTAATCTTTTTTTCATGGCTTTTTCTAGAAGTTTAGATAGTGAGTTTAGCAGAGTGATTGGTCTGTAGTTTAATATCAGAGTTTTGTCTCCCGATTTATGTATTGGAGTGATACATCCTATTTTTAAATGATCAGGGACAATTCCGAGCCTAAAACTTTGGTTGAAAATGTGTTGAAGCGGTATAAGTATGTATTCACGTAGATTTATCAGTATTTGATTGGAAATGTTATCCGGTCCCATCGCGCAATTTGGTTTGAGAGATTTAATAAGATCCGATATTTCCTTTGTATTTACTTGATAAGCATTGAACGAGTGATTTGGTCGTATGGAAGAGCAAAGTTTGTATAAAGAGTCTTCTGATGTACAGTTTTTTTGAAGAATTTTTTCCGCTAGGGTAGAGCCAACTTTTGCGAATTCAGTGTTAATAAAATTAGCTATTTTATTAGGTTCATTGTTTGTTAAGACTTTGTCTCCGTTTATTAATAGTTCTTTGATATGTGAATCTTTCTTCGGAGTGGAATAAGTAATATTTCTTACAATTTCCCAAATTTTTTTAGTATCATTTTTGGCGATTTTTATTTCTTTTTTGTAATATTTGTATTTGGCTTGTTTAATTAACTTATTACACAGGTTTCTATACAGTAAGTAATCTTGCTTTAGTTTGTTATCATTCGGGTTTTTGTGGACTCGCATATGCATTGCATCTCTTTTATGAATACTGTTGACTATTCCTTTCGTGATCCATGGTGTTATTTTTTTTTCTTTATGTGTGTAGTTCTTTTGCGGATTTTTTGTGGTGTGTTTGGTTATGTAGGTTTCAACCGTATTTATAAATGTGTTCAGCGCTGTGTTTGGGTCTATTTCATTTAGTACATTAGTCCAAGGTTCATCGTGAATATCCGATTTTAGGGACTTAAAGTTTATTTTGTCTTTCATGTTGCCATTTTTGTTTTTACTTTGTTCTTTGTTAAGAAGTATGTTTAATGTAGTTGTGAAATGGTCAGTGACAGTTGAGCGAATAATGGATGAAAAAGTTTTTTTTCTGGTTTTAGCAAATATATGATCGATGCAGGATTCGGAGTGTGATGTAGTTCTTGTTGGCGAGTTTATTGTAGATTTAAGTCCGTAGTGAGTAAAAACATTTAAGAATTCCGTAGTTTTTGGTTGGCAGTTTAATATGTTAATATTCATGTCACCAGCAATAATTATTTGTTGAGTTTTTTTATGTTGTTCAAGAAGTTTATTTAAGGTAATTCACATTAGATATCTATTAGAATATATTTAAATACTAGCTGGTTCCCGGCATGCGCTGCTATGCCAATTAATAAAGAAATTGTTTCTTCCTGCGTGTCCTTTCCCGCGTCCCGTTCTCCTCTCGCGTTCCCACTCCGCCTCCTCCACATTTCCTCTCTCTACTCTCCCTTTACCTCGTCCCGCGAACCCCTCTCCCGAGTTCCCCTCCCGGGAGGGCCCGCATTCCATACATTTAGTCCCGGGACATTCAGTTTTCAAACAGCTCGCGTGCCACCTATTGCAATGTTTTTATACAATTTTCATAATGCCAGAGCTCTCCAGTAGTCTTATAAAAACATTGTCCGGACAATAACGAACAAAAAAAAGAATTATCAATTTGGTGCAGTCGTTCGGAAGTTATGCGCGAACATACATTTCGGCGATTCATTTTTATTTATATAGAGGAGATAAGATTTTGCAAAGTTTTTAAATTCAAGCGTCCCAATGAAGTTACCCCTATGTAGATAATAGATATTGATGTTGAAGAGATTTCCGTGGAAGTACGTTTTCGTGTTCCAACGTTACGGTCTACCTACGTGTCCCATCCTCCGGTGCATCTTGCACTGAGGTGGAACTTTACGACACCCACCTTCTCTATACGTCTCTTCATAATGCATATAATACCCTTTTGTTAGACACTTTTACGACCCATCAAAACTTTATAATACCTTTTATGACACCCAAGGACCACAATTTAATATAGTGTATCTTTTCTTTGAGAAAATTAAACCCAAAGGATGTTATAACAATGTGCATACTTCTGTTATATTTGAAAAGTATTCATTAAAATTAGGTACATGTGACGTCACTAAATGCATATTCAATGCTGACTAGAGTACGGACCTAAGCGCAAGACTGATGCAAATGTTTGCCTAAAATTAGGTACATGTGACGTCACTAAATGCATATTCAATGCTGACTAGAGTACGGACCTAAGCGCAAGACTGATGCAAATGTTTGCCTAAAATTTTAAGCTTTTGCAAATAAATTATTATCTTTAGTTAGTAGTAAGACAGAACATTAAAAAATATATTTAATTGTAGTGGCTTTAGCCGTGTTAAGTGAATAGGTCTGAATAGCCAGACACTTCCACACCTTCCTCATTCCATCGCTTTCCCCTCCAAAACACCTTCAGCCTCACAAATACTCAATTTGGAGATGCCATAGTCTCACTGGCCCGAGATGTTTTTTTCACAAAATTGACTCTATACACATCTTTTTCACAAAATTGACTCTATACACATCATCCTAATATTATTTTTGGTGGCCGGACAACTCAGAATGAACAACTCAACAATTCTGAAAGTCATTAATGAAAAACTGAATGCTGTTGAAATGAGATCCCTGAGACGTATGTGTGGTAAAACAATGTATGATCGTGTGAGAAATGTGGATATCCGCAAAGAATGTAAGGCTGATGTAATCATAATGAGTAAGATTAAGAAAGGGACCCTCAGATGGTTTGGCCATGTAGAACGAATGAAGAAAGTGGTGTAAGAAGAATATACGACGCGAATGTGAATGGTAGAAGAAGTCGGGGACGTCCGAGGAAGACATGGAACGATCAAGTGAATCAGATATCAAAAGTCAGAATAATAGAAGAGAATGTATGAGACGATGTATGAATGTGAGTGAGGCAAAGAGTGTGTGCCAAGACCGAGTTGTTTGGCGGTCCGTCCTCTCTGCCTACCCCTGCGGGGAAACGGCGTGATGGTTAGTTAGTTAGTTATTAATGAAAAAAAATACATAAAATTGGTTAAATAGGTTACGTTAGATTAGGTTATGGGCTACCTATCATTTTTTTTCATAACTTTTAAAAGGAGTGTTTAGTAAGTTGGTTCTGAGTTGGCATGGAACCATTCTTTTTTAAATGAAAATTTCTTTAGCACCGTTGTGATTTAAAACTTGATGAAACAAAAAATAGCGAAACTGAACTAAAAAGAGACAAACACATACATATATAGGATTTAGCCTGCAAGAGAATGAGATAGACCAATCGGTCTTCTCTTTGTGCGTGGCTTCGTAGCCTCCCCACTCTTTTCTACTTTAGTTTTCTGAAGGTTTCACTTTTACCCCGTTTGAACTGCACATTTATTTTTATTTTTATGAGACTGAAGCCAGAACGCTTGCAATATTTTCAACGTCTATGATGTTACCAAATAAAACACTTCGTTACAATACTCGCTACACACAACCTAAAATATCTCATTCAAAACCCACTATTTTTTAAATCTCCTTAAGGGCCATTAACCAGCCAGCAGCCGAGAATTCATATTTCGTCGAAAGATATTCTTACGATCGTACAGGGCGGTTCCAATGAGAAAGATCAATTATTTCCCGTACTAGTTTTTAAAAATAATAACTCAATATCGATTTTATTCCATTCAAAGTTTGCTATAATTTATATCAACATTCAAAAATGCTGAAAGGCGTGCAGATAAAACTATTAAAATTATGTACTTTTTGTAACTATTTGATGAAGTATTCACAATTTTTCAATAATGTCTAAGCAAAATAAGAATGTAAAAAATATTAATATTATTATTAAAATATTAATTTGTAAGGCCGCAATTAAAAAATAGACAAACTGAAGTATTTTCGCCACAAAACACGTGCGCGGATCTTTTTTTAAATGATTTTATTTAAACTAAAATTAAAATTCTGAAAGACAGCTTTCCCAGATAATTTATTGATTTATTTTACAACATGATTATATGATTTGAAATGTGTGTTGTATTATAAAAAATTTTGTTTGAAAATTTTACAAATCTGCAAATGACCTACGGTAAAACCTTATTGTACTAAAAATAAAAATATTTTCTCAAAATTTAAAACATCGCTTCACTAGATAAAAGAACAGTCTTTCGAAATCAATTTATATTTTTTGCGGAAAAGAGTCAATACATCTAAAACTTAATTTAAAAATGACATATTTCCGGTTTTGTCTGATTATTCCCTCTATGGAACCGAATGAGATTCTTTTGTGTCAAACATAATCTTGTTACGATAATAATATCATCAACATTAAACTTGTTACGATAATAATAACATCACTGATTAAACAATCATTCGTTTTATGAATGAAATTCCCTTCCGCGGCAAAATAAAACCTCATCTTTACAATTTTTTTTTCTTGGGGAACATCTTTCCGTTATTCCCGTCAAAGTAGGTACTTGGCAAGTGTAATTTAGAAAGATGAAAATATTTTTCGGTGTGCGTTTTTACAGGGTGACACAATATGTAGGTACCTACTACACACCACATTTCAAATATAGAATTATCGTTCACTAAACAGTTTGTCTGAGTTTGTCGTTAAATTTTGAATGGTCCTGTTGTTTTGCTGAAATTTAAATGTAACGTTGTCATCAAATGACCATTCATCTCAATTTTGTTTTTTTGACAAGACAGGAAACACGTACGCTGCCACTGTTGCATCGTCTGCGGTTGGGCCGATAGCTATACGCATTCTCAATGGGACTGCCCGGTGGTCTATGGAATACTTTCTCTGTTTTTTTTTTCTTTTTGTATATTTTATTTGCTTTCTGTTATTATAGTAACTACTTACATTATAACATAATCATATAACTATTTTTTTCCTCATTACTTATTTTATTTTCAGAAGGTTTCTTCGACTGGTTATAGCAGTTATTTTTCTTTTTCTTTTACTAATACAATTATCTCTAATTATTCCACGGGCTGCAACTTCTATTCATCTTTTGTATAATGTTAATGTAAGTACTTGCATACTGCTTACTAACCCCGTATGCATGGACATTGGAGGGTCTAGAGTCGTTAAAATAAATGTAGCTTCGTTCAGTAAAAAAAGTAGAGTCTTGACGTGTGCGGTGAAGTAGGAAACCATGTGTTTCCTTATAACGCCGTTGGGAAAGTGGTGGGGTCCCCTCCAATATGTTGCTGCAGAGAGTCCAGTAGGTGTGGTCAAAAGACCTCTCTCAACCAGTGTCTCTCGATCTGGCCGCCACGCAGACCTCACCCCGGGCACCCCTGCTAAGTTGCCAAACGTAGCGAACCACTTAGGGTGACCTATGGCAGAGGTGTCGGTTATCCAATAAATTATTACTATTCATCCGATTGCGATGCAACTTTGGAGATTAGATGTACGCATGCTCGGAATGGTTCCAATATAATATAAAAGTGAGCTCTTTTTTATGTGAATACCTCACAAGAGTCCTAGCTGCCCCCGTCTGGATCCAGTGAGACTATGTCATCCCCAAAAGGGGTATGATGTGAGGCTGAAGGTAGTGAGAGGGGAAGGAGATGGGGAAGAGTAAGGCGGGGAAGTACCTGGCTATTTAAATCTGGTCACCAAATACCATTTCAAGTAACGTTTCAATTCTGAATGGTGGTCTTACATCAGGGCGATACTTAGAGTATCTTCCACTCTGTAACGTGGCAAAAATTACTATTTATTTTTTTAGATAAATTAATTGTGAAATGACACAAATTAATCAAATAAAATTTATTTGCCCACGCCGGGATTCAATCCCGCGACCTTCGGATTGCGAGTCAAGAGCCTTACCTCTCGACCACGGAGGCCGTCAACGCTCTGGTGTTATGAAATGATTTCTTTATATTATGTTATGCGTACGCCAGCGTAGGTATATATATATATATATATATATATATATATATACATTTATCCCCTCTCGTACTATGTTGATTTTGCGCGACGGTACACCAGTTTTTTGTTGATCTGTTTGAGTTTGCTGATCCATCCGGATTTGTAGATCCGTTACCGAAGTTGGCATACATATTCTGATCCATGTGGATCAACTTTTGTCATCGAGATTTACCTGTAAGCCACGCCCATTTTTCGGTGTCGTATACATTTTACACGTTTTTATTTGTTGCTCCAAATATGTATATATGGATGGTGCCGGTCTGTCGAACTTTTCTGCTTCTTTTAGTAGGTAGAGGTACTTGTAGATACGTTCTTATTTGCCAAGTTTTGACCGCAAACTGTGCGCAATGCAAATGAAAAGTTCTATGTGCGTCTATCGTATTGTTCAGGTCCATTTAGTATCGGTACGTTCTATAAAGATTAAAATATACTTAAGAGGATAGACCACCTCACAATTGCGTCATTGTACTTTACCCTTGAAAAGTGTTTTTATTTACCACCTAACACGTGCCAAACTATTTGTACGGACTAGGTAGAGCGGCTTTTTATCGTAACCCGGTTGGGAAACTTTCTGATGCGAGTTAAGGTGGGGACCAAAGACTCGAACTCGAAAAACTACTGTAACCATTAAATAGAGTTAGCACACCTATTAGAGATGGCTTGAGTAATGAGACTACGAACTTTGACTACGAATCCAGAGGTCGCGGGTTAGCATCTATGCGTAGTATGTATATTCATTTCTACTTAAGAGGATGAACAGTTTGAACGGATGTACTTAATCTTCGAAAACTGTTTTTATTACTTATATGTACGCCATTACGAACTTAGACTAAGAATCCGGAGGTCGCGGGTTAGCATCTGTACGTAGCATGAAGATTAATTTTTACTTTAAGAAGATTAACAGTTTCATCTTGGGGGTCATCTATTAATCACATGAGGCTCGAAAAGAGGGGGGAGTTCGGAAAAACCACGAAATATCACGTGGGGGGGGGGTATAATGAGATATCACGTGTATTTATTTTTCATGATAATATTCTGAAAATTTCAAAATACTTTGTACTAAAAAAAATACACGTGATTTTGGGTATGGGAGGGGGGTAGTCTTAAACCTCACCACATATCACCGGGGGGGAGGGGGTTAAAAAGTTGCTAAAAAACATCACGTGATTATTAGACGACCCCAAAGGAAAAGGAATAAAGAGTGGGTAGGAATCTGGAGGTCGGTGTGTCCAGGAATCCATCACTTCCACCGCGGTGCAAGGCTATGTTCCGAGAGAGTACGGCTGGAAAAAGTCAAAGGGACTCCTCAACACTCTCTCCCAATACGGCCTGCCATGCAGCTGGTGGTCTGCTGCATCCGCCGCCAATACCCGGACAATCCTCACCCCATGAACTTGGGCACCCCTGTTAAGTCACCAAACGTAGCGAACCACTTGGTGTGACCTATGACAGAGGTATTGGTTATCCAAAAAACGGTTCCCGGGGCGGCGGTACCCATACCCACCTCCCAAATCTTAATCTTGAAGGCGACCTTTTGATATCTCCAGCTGGATTTTCTCGGAATAAAGCCATGCACCGCAGTGGGAGGGATGGATTCATCCGTCCATCACTCCTGGACACACTGACCTCCAGATTCCTACCCACCCTTCATACCCCTTTCCTTCCCCGGACTTTCTTTTCTTCTTTTCACATAAAGAAGAAGCCCTCCACACAGCATCCCCAAAGATGACAAAGGTAGGTACTGAGAGATTTTTTCTCAGGTGGACACCCGTGGAAGTAATGGCACGATCAAGTGAATCAGATACTTGAGTCGGGCCGTGTCAAAAGTCAGAATAATATAAGAGAATGTATGCTAAGATGTATGAATGTGAGTGAGGCAAAGAGTGTGTGCCAAGGCCGAGTTGTTTGGCGGTCCGTCCTCTCTGCCTACCCCTGCGGGGAAACGGCGTGATGGTTAGTTAGTTAGTTATTAGTTTCTTTTAGATCTATTTTATCCATATAGATCGGAGGTGACTATAAAATTCGTAAAATAAATAGGTGGGCAAACGCATTTGCCGTAAAGACCTAGACAAACCTCACCTCTTGAATCCTGAAACCCCTGCTAAGTCACCAAACGTAGTGAACCACTTGGGATGACGTCTGACAGAGGTGTTGTTAACCAAAAAATGCTTCCCAGGGCGGCGGTACCCATACCCGCCTCTCAACCTTTGGGTATAGGTTAAGTGGTTCGCTACGTTTGGTGACATAGCCGGGGTACCCAGGTTTATGAGGTAAGGTTTATGAGGATGCGTCTGCCCACCAGCTGCATGGCAGGCCGGATCGGGAGAGAATGATTGAGGGAGTCCCTTTGACTTCTTCAGTTGCACTCTTTCGAAACGTCGCCTTGCATCGCAGCGGGAGCATAATACCTATTTCCTTCTCAGAACTTCCTCTTCTTCCTCTCCCAAATAGACCCTCCACACAGCATCTTCAGTTGCCAAAGATGACATAGGTTCTGAGGGAATTTTTTTCCTCAGGGCCTCCTGTGTGTACATTTTCATAATGGGAGGCGTGTAAACAAAACCTTTGCCATAGGTAACTCCAAGTGGGTAGCTAAGCTAGGTGACTTAGCAGGGGTGCCCTGGGTTCATGAGGTGAAGATTGTCTAGGTCTTGGCGGTGGATGAATCTACCCACCTACTGCGTGGCGGGTCGGATCATTTTTTCCTTTCTAAATCTTTCTCTCCTTTCTTTCCTAAAAATACCCTCCACAAATCATCCCCAAGGATGACATAGGCCCTGAGGGGAATTATTTTTTCCCTCAGCCAGTCTCTCGCGATTTGACTTGCCACGCAGTAGGTAGGCAAACGCGTTCGTTGCACAGACCTAAACAAATATCACTCATTGAACCCGGGCACTCTGATTAATCTTCTTCTGGCATTTTGATTAATCTTTACGACGAATCGGCTTACAGTATAAACATAAAAAAAATATGCTATGTATATATCGAAGCTTTTACTAGTCTTTCTATGTATTAGAATTACAATCAAATTTGCACAAAATACATTTGTTCGACACACCCACCTTCTAAATCAAGGTATTTATAAACAATATCATTTTGTCGCATAACATGCATATTTTGGGGTTTGATCAAACTAGCGCTGTCTCGTTTGTTTAAAGTGCCGCTATAATGCTGCTAGAGCGAGATGCAACGCCTGTCGAATGACCGCGGGCAGCAAATTGAATATTTTGTGGAGAATATAGAAGAATATATATTCTTCATAACCGTTGTAAAAATTTAGCTGAACAATTGGATACCTTTTTTTAGTAGGTGCCATATCTGCCAACCAATGAGAAGGCTTCGTTCAAAACACACAACATCCAACACGACCAATCAGAAGGCTTCCTTTTTCAGCCATCTTTGATTATCAACAGGCGGATCAACCGCGTATGGGGATTTGGGCGGATCCACAACGTATGGGGATTTGGACGGATCCACAAAAAAGATGCGTATGATTTCCATACAAAGTTCGAAAATTTTATGTGCAATATATCAAAAACTTTTACCGAGACACTGGCAACCTTGGTATTTGTAGTAACGTTGTTGCCAATTCATACAGATGTATTCCATCAAAGCCAAGTTATACGGTGTTAAAGGTGGATCAACATTGTCAAGCAACCTCTTACAGGATCAAGATACTACGGGATATATATATAAACTTATTAATTAACTAACTTGTCTATCCCTCATTATTTTCTATTCCATTTAACCGATTGTGATGAAACTTTGGGTAGTTATTGTGCGCTTGCATGCTAAAACTTCCATGTATAATGGTGAGCTCTGACATTATGAAATTTGCACACATATTCCCTTATTATTTTCTGTACCATTCATCCGATTCCGATGATACTTTCATGAGATGTTTTACGCATGCCCGCGAAGGTTTCAATATATAATGTTGAGTTCTGGTGTTATTAAATTTGCAATTAAGTGAGTTCTGGTGTTATTAAATTTTCCTTCATTATTTCCTAAACTATTCATCCGATTGCGATGAAACTTTGGTGAGGTATTGTGCGCACGCCTGCGAAAATAAATAAATGATGAGCTCTGGCGTTATGTAATTTTCATAAAAATTACCTTATTATTTTCTGCGCTTCCGGAGAAACTTTGGTGAGTTTTTGTACGAACGGCAGCGAAGGTCTCTACATGTAATGGTCAGATCTGGGGTTATGAAATTTGCTTAAAATTCCATTATTATTTCCTGTACTATTGAACCGATTGTAATGAAACTTTGGTGAGTCGTTGTGCTCATGCACATGAAGGTTTCTACATATAAAGGTGAGCTTTGGCTTTATGCAATTTGCACATAAATTCCCTTATTATTTTCTATTCAATTCTTCAGATTCCGATGAAACTTTCGTGAGTTGTTGTAAGCACGCCCGCTAAGGTTTCTACGAGTATATATAATGGTGAGTTCTGGCGTTGTGAAATCAATGCATTCTTCATTATTACCATTCATCCGATTGCGATGAAACTTTGGTGAGATATTGTGAGCACGCCTGCGAAAATTTCTATATATAATGGTGAGCTCTGGCGTTATGTAATTTGCATAAAAATTACCTTATTATTCTCTACGATTCCGGTGAAACTTTGGTGAGTTGTTGTACGCACGGCAGCGAAGGTCTCCATATGTAATGGTGAGCTCTGGCTTTATGAAATTAGCATTAAAATTATCTTATTATTACCTACACAATTTAACCGATTGTGGTGAAACTTTGGTCAGTTGTTGTGCTGAAACCGCGAAGGTTTCTATGTATAATGGTGAGCTCTGACTTAATGATATTTATTAAAAAAATACATTAGTCGGCTCGCGAGTTGTTTGAAAAGTGTGTGTATTTTACAAAGTTAAGGGGGGAAGGGGGGGTGGGAAATCCGGGAGAGAGGAAGGAAGGAACGAAGCGGGGGAAGTCGCAGGAGTGAAACAAGGGAAGGGCGACGGGGAAAGTGGAAGCGGGAGGGAGGAGGGGGGGAAGGGGGGGAGGGGTTGGAAGGTGAAAGGGAAACGCGGAAGGGACCGTGGAAGGGGAACGGGGCGGGAACGGGAACGCATGGGAATGGACGTGCAGCGATAATTATTTTTAAAAATACCAAAGCTATAATTGAAACACATTAAAATTTGTCAAAAATTTATTGAAATGCGTTTTCGTGAGAAAAATAAAAACAATCTGAGAATAAGGCAGAGGGGACGCCTGAGGGGAACAGTGCGGGAACGGGAACGCTTTGAAAAGGTCATGCAAAGATATTTAAAAAAAAAAAAAAAAAAAACTATAATTGAAACACATTAAAATATTTTTTAAATTTATTGAATTTTTTTTGTGAGAAAAATAAAAACCATATGAGAATAATGAATTAAAATATTTGTATACCGATTTCAATAATCTTAATCTTGATAATCCAAAGAATTATATCATCCAAAATCCTTTTCATCGTAATATGAATGACGACTTGTTTTAAAAATAATGACAATGTTATAAACTACCCCACAACTAAAATTATTTTCAATAGTAACAATATAATAAAAAAATTAAAAAAAACATAAATAACCCGGACTAGTTAACCAAATACCTTATAAAACTAATCAATAAAAGAAACGAATTACACCTGAGAGTTAAAAAAAAAACAACTAATCAACGCATTATTGACAACAGAATTCCTAAAAGTAAGAAATAATATTATTTCAACAAAAAATTAAAACAAACACACTTCGGTGGTCTTTTTAAAAAATGCGAAAATATTAGTTAAACTCGTTCGTGTTGTTGAAGTTTGATGCACGGATATTAGGGAACTAATAGACTATGACATTATTCGGACCTACCAATCTTATAAAATAAATTCTCTAAAATAAACTCGCATGTCATAATATTTTAAAAAACATTCCAGGTTTTGAATGGTTTGTTTGGCAAAGCAGGGTTTGTCTAGCGGGTTTGCGTAATTATTAGAATATATTTCTTTCCATGTTCTACTGTTAAATATAGTTAAAAACTTGTCAATAATGCATTCACTTTGAAACTCGTCTTCGAAATGTCAAATAAAAACTGAAAAAATGAATTAATTTAAACAAAATTAATATGTATAATGCATATTTTTTGCATGTTTTTTGTCTCCCCCAAAATAAATACTCACTTGTGTGATAATAAAGCTAAATCTAACTGTTTGAAAAAGAAATATTGCGTATTACCAGACGGCCGGCGTATTGCAGCGGTAAGGCGCCTGACGAGCATTCCGAAGGTCGCGGGATCGAATCCCGGCGTGGCAAATAAATTTTATTTGATTAATTTGTGTATTTCACAATTTATTCATTTAAAATAATATATAATA
Source organism: Limnephilus marmoratus (assembly GCA_917880885.1). Lineage (NCBI taxonomy): Eukaryota > Metazoa > Arthropoda > Insecta > Trichoptera > Limnephilidae > Limnephilus > Limnephilus marmoratus. The sequence continues at coordinate 47,923,622 of OU862921.1, read as the reverse complement.
TATTTGCGGCACGTTCCAGAGTGGAAGATACACTCAGAATCGCCCTGGTGTAAGACCACCATTCAGAATTGAAACGTTGCTTGAAATGGCTTCTGCCGTGTTTGGTGACCAGATCTGAATAGCCAGGTACTTCCCCACCTTCCTCTTCCCTATCTCCTTCCCCTCCTTACTACCTACAGCCTCACAACATACCCCAATTGGGGATGCCATAGTCCCACTGGCTCGAGACGAGAGCAGTTGGGACTCTTGTGCGGTATTCATGTAAATAAAGCGGCGTAATTCATAAATAATAAAATATTTTTCACAGAGTTAATAGTTTTTGAGTTATAATAAAAATCCTGGAAAAACTCTTATTTTTCCATGTTCTTTATCTAAAACTCGAATCCCAACCATATTTTTGTTGGCGAAACTCGGATTCGTAATCAGCACCCCACAACACATAAACGAGGAAAAAAATCAGAACTGCACCAGAATTTATATCAACAAACTGCCTAATGACGACTAATTCTTAAATGTCAAACAAAGGCTTCATACAAATACGGATAAACTGACAATTTCGAATCGAACTTCTAACTTTAATATGAAATGACAGTCAACAAAACTGATTTCGACACTAAAAACTCTCGGAAAGGAGAATCTGAGTTAAAACCGAAAAATGAACACGCTGTATTACAAAGTTCCTTGCCATTTATAAAACAAAACTGAAACGTAATTGATAAAGATACTTAAAACTAATACTTAACCGCTCTATTTCAGCACTGCTGCGTATGTATGATCTTTTGTCAATAGTTTTAGACATTTTGTTGTAATTTCGTTATTCAAAAACTCACTTGTAATACAACTAAATGCCTTTTGCTTCCGCGTAACACACCACAATAACAAAAACAGTGTGAAGTAAACAAATAACATGGCGGCGCGGTATCGTGGATCGGCGTGCTGTGATTGGTCGATTGGTGGAGTTTGACTAGATTAGTCAAACTCCATTTAACGGCTAGATTAGCCCGCAAATTTTATTTCGCGGCAAATGAGATTGAATTAAGAAGGAGTTTAACTAATTAAGATCTCACTTTTAGAATATTGTTGTGGACATTGACATTTTAAAAAACTTGTAATTAATTGTATACGGCTCGTAAAACTATTTTTTTATTTATCTAACGGTGCGAAATTTTATCCTTAACATGATTGAATTTAAAACTCATTTTCGATAAAATGGTAGTTTGCACAATTAAGAACTCGGGCGACGAGCTATTAAAGCAAAAATGTAGAGTATTATACTGCCCTGATGAAGCTACGGTTGTAGCGAAACCCGGTCGGCATAAAGTATAAAATAAAAGTGGTGTTTACAAAGTTATTGTTTTAATAATGTCACATCACAAAGTATCCGCTTCATATGAACGAATAAAAAATTATTTCAGACAAAGTTTGTAGAGAATTTTATGCTCTACAACTTTTATATGGAATGCGAATACGAATCGAGGCAAAAGAAAAGAGATATTTCCAAAAAACTGATTTTCGTGACCTTTGACCTCGTATATCCAAAGACGCTCAATCGTTACCTTATGAGACTTTTGAGACAACATGCAGAATACGAAAATAAAGGATGACAGAAATTTTCAGCATATTCCGTTTCATTTAGCAGATATACCCTATTTTTAGCTTAAGTGACTGGACTATAAAAGTAGAATTTTTGCAAAAATTCATCGTTTTACCGGCGCTTTGAAACAATAATTGGGTCAAATTGATTCTAAAATCATGGTCTGTACACGAATCAATCAAAAAATCTACAAATATTTTTTTTTTTTTAAATCATCGTTTTTAACACTTGGGTTCGGTAGATTAAGCACTTGGGGTCGGACGTTTAAACACTTGGGGTCGGTCATAACTTTTGCCTTATGGTTCCAAACTGTCTGAAATTTTGGATTCTCACTAAGAATCATGGCCTGGACACGTATCAATCAAAAAATCGGCTAAAAATAGATTTTTTTTTTGTCGTTCATAACTTTGGCCCTGTGGTTCCGAACCGTGTGAATTTTGGATTCTTACTAAGAATCATGGTTTGTTTACGAATCAATCAAAAAATCAAATTAAAAAAAAGTCGTGAATGTTTCAAAATTTCATCTTCCTCTTTTTTTTAAATTTGTTTGTTTTTATCGTGGCAATGTCTGATTCAGAAGATGATGAAAGTTTTCAAAGAATAAGAATGGAGTTTCATAATTTAACAGCTGGTAGTTGTGTACGATCATCCACCTCTGCGTCAGTTAATAAAAATGATGTCAATGCACGCAAGTATCCGATAGATGATTGGTCCAAGATGATTCGTTAATAGTCTAATGAATCTGAGAGGATTATTGACAGTAATATATCAGTTGATATCTTCCAACAAATTATCAACCAAATGCTTTCGATTTCAAATGTTATTAATGGCAAGAACAAATAAAACAAGGATGACCGCTCCTCCATAATAGGATCAATTGAGGAGATGAGGAGATGCCTTACCTCTTTGGCAATCACACATGCCGCGGCCATCTCAAAAGCAGAAATGCTTTCAAAAGTTCTGGATGTACAATAAAGCATTTCAGCAAAAAATAACATTCTTATCAACAAAATGGACAAAATTTCAACGACGCCTACTGAACCACTCAAGAGAAAGATCTTTGCGGGGGTTACATCAGGTGAAAATCAGTCGAAGAAACTGGTTGTCAATGGATTAGAATGACCCACTCCATCCCTGCCTATTTTATCCGACAATCCCGAAGGGTAAACATCAGACTACCTATAAAAAAGTTAACATCTGTTCTTAATCCTCGTGATGACGGTTTCCAAGTCGTTCGAACGAGGAAAATTGATGAACAATGTTTTTAAAAAAAAAATCTTCGTAGATTTTTTGATTGATTCGTGTACAGACCATGATTATTACTATGAATCCAAAATTTCACACGGTTCGGGACCATAGGGCCAAAGTTATGAACGATCACATTTATTGTTAGAAAGCGCCCGTAAAAAGATGAATTTTTGCAAAAATTCTAATTTTCGCCGAATTTTTTATTGATACGTGTCCAGGCCACGATTCTTAGAAAGAATCCAAAATTTCAGACGGTTTGGAGCCAGAAAGTAAAAGTTATGACTGACCCCAAGAGTTCAAACGTCCAACCCCAAGTGCTTAAATGACCTTACCCAAGTGTTTAAGCGATGATTTAAAAAAAAAAAATCTTTGTAGATTTTTTGATTGATTCGTGTACAGACCATGATTATTAGTAAGAATCCAAAATTCACACGGTTCGGAGCCATAAGGCAAAAGTTATGACTGTCCCCAAGTGTTCAAACGTCTTACCCCAAGTGCTAAAATGACCGAACCCAAGTTTTAAAACTGTGTTTTTTTTTTTAATTTTCTTTGAAGATTTTTTTATTGATTCTTGTACAGAACATAATCCATAGTAATAATCCTATTCATAGTAAGGATTCGGTCATAACTTGAGCGTTATGGCTCTAAACCGTCTGAAGTTTCGGATTCTTACTAAGAATGGTGGCCTGGACACGTATCAATCAAAAAATCGGCTAAAAATAGAATTTTTGCAAAAATTCATCTTTTTGCGGGCGCTTTGTAACAATAATTATGGTCGTTCATAACTTTGGCCCTATGGTTCCAAACGGTGTGAAATTTTAGATTCTTATTAATCATCATGGTCTGTACACAAATCAATCAAAAAATTTACAAAGAATAATATTTTTTTAAATCATCTTTTTAACACTTGAGTTCGGTCGTTTTAGCACTTGGAGTGGGACGTTTGAACTCTTGGGGTCAGTCATAACTTAAGCTTTATGGCTTCGAACCGTCTGAAATTTTGGATACTTACTAAGAATCATGGCCTCGACCCGTAGCAATCAAAAAATTGGCTAAAAATATAATTTTTGCAAAAATTCATCGTTTTACGGGCGCTTTGTATTCTTAAATTGAAATTTTGGATTCTTACAATCGTGGTCTGTACACGAATCTATCGAAAAATCTAAAAGGATTTTATTTTTTAAATCATCTTTTTAATACTTGGGTTCGGTCGTTTAAGCACTTGGGATGGGACGTTTGAACTCTTGGGTTCGGTCATAAATTGAGCGTCATGGCTCTAAACCGTCTGAAGTTTTGGATTCTTACTAAGAATGGTGGCCTGGACACGTATCAATCAAAAAATCGGCTAAAAATAGAATTTTTGCAAAAATTCATCTTTTTGCGGGCGCTTTGTAACAATAATTGTGGTCGTTCATGACTTAGGCCCGGTTTGGAACCATAGTTCCAAACCGTGAGAAATTTTGGATTCTTACTAATAATCTTAGTCTGTACACGAATCTATCAAAAAATCTTCAAGGGTTTTTTTTTTAAATCATCGTTTTAATACTTGGGTTAGGTCGTTTACGCACTTGGGGTTGGACGTTTGAACTCTTGGGGTCGGTATCTCTTTTGCCTTATGGCTCCGAACCATGTGAAATTTTGGATTCGTACAAAGAATTATGGTCCGTACACGAATCAATCAAAAAATCATCAAAGAAAATTTAAAAAAAAAACACAGTTTTAAAACTTGGATTTAGTCATTTTAGCCCTGGGGTCGGACGTTTGAACTCTTGGGTTCGGTCATAACTTGAGCGTCATGGCTCTATACCGTCTGAAGTTTTGTATTATAACGAAGAATCGTGGCATGGACATGTATCAATCAAACAATCGGCTAAAAATAGAATTTCCGCAAAAATTTATTGTTGTACGGGCGCTTTGTAACAATAATGGTGGTCGTTTATAACTTAGGCCCTATGGTTCGAAACCATGTGAAATTTTGATTCTTACTAATAATCATGGCCTGTAAACGAATATATCAAAAAATCTTCAAGGATTTTTCTTTTTAAATCATCGTTTCAACACTTTCAAAGAAAATTTTTAAAAAATCACTGTTTTAGCACTTGGGGTCGGACGTTTGAACTCTAGGGGACGGTCATAACTGAAGCGTTATGGCTCCGAACCGTCTGAAATTTTGATTCTTACTAAGAATCATGGCCTCGACACGTATCAAAAAAAAATTCGGCTAAAAATAGAATTTGTGAAAAATTTATCGTTTAACGGGAGCTTTGTAACAATAATTGTGGTCGTTCATTACTTTGGCCCTAAGGTTCCAAACCGTGTGAAATTTTGATTCTTTCTAATATTCATGGTCTGTACAAGAAAGAAATCAAAAATCTACAAAGATTTTTTTTTCAAATCATCGTTTTAACACTTGGGTTCGGTTGTTTAAGCACTTGGGGTTGGACGACTGAACTCTTGGGGTCGATCATAACTTTTGCCTTATGGCTCCGAACCATGTGAAATTTTGGATTCTAACTAAGAATTATAGTCTGTACACGAATCAATCAGAAAATCTTCAAAGAAAATTTTTACAAAATCACTGTTTGAGCACTTGGGGTCAAAAGTTTGAACTCTTGTGGTCAGTCATAACGTAAGCTTTATAGCTCTGAACCGTCTGAAATTTTGGATACTTACTAAGAATCATGGCCTCGACACGTATCAATCAAAAATTCGGCTAAAAATAGATTTTGTGAAAAATTCATCGTTTTACGGGCGCTTTGTAACAATATTTGTGGTCGTTCATAACTTTGGCCCTATGGATCCAAACCGTGTGAAATTTTGATTCATACTAATATTCGTGGTCTGTACAAGAATTAAATCAAAAAATCTACAAAGAATTTTAGTTTAAATCATCGTTTTAACACTTGGGTTCGGATGTTTAAGCACTTGGGGTCGGACGTTTGAGCTCTTGGGGTCGGTCATAACTTTTGCCTTATGGCTCCGAACCATGAGAAAATTTGGATTCTAACTAAGAATTATGGTCTGTACACGAATCAATCAAAAAATCTTCAAAGAAAATTTAAAAGAAAAACAGTTTTAAAACTTGGATTCGGTCATTTTAGCCCTTGGGGCCGGACGTTTGATTTCTTGGGTTCGGTCATAACTTGAGCATCATGGCTCTATACCGTCTGAAGTTTTGGATTCTTACGAAGAATCGTGGCCTGGACATTTATCAATCAAAAATTCGGCTAAAAATAGAATTTTTGAAAAAAATTATTGTTTTACGGGCGCTTTGTAACAATTATTGCGGTCGTTCATAACTTTGGCCCTATGGTTCCAAACCCTGTGAAATTTTGATTCATACTAATATTCATGGTCTGTACAAGAAATAAATCAAAAATTCTACAAAGAATTTTAGTTTAAATCATCGTTTTAACACTTGGGTTCGGTATTTTAGGCGCTTGGGGTTGGACTTTGAACTCTTGGGGTCAGTCATAACTTTTGCCTTGTGGCTCCGAACCATGTGAAATTTTGGATTCCAACTAAGAATTTTAGTCTGTACACGAATCAATCAAAAAATCTTCTAAGAAAAATTTTAAAAAAATCACTGTTTTAGCACTTGGGAGTCGGACGTTTCATAACTCTTGGGGTCGGATGACCGACCCCAAGAGTTATGAAACTGAATCGTTATGCCTCCGAACCGTCTGAAGTTTTGATTTCTTACGAAGTATCATGGCCTGGACACGTATCAATCAAAAAATCGGCTTAAAATAGAATTTTTGCAAAAATTGATTGTTTTACGGGCGCTTTGTAACAATAATTGTGGTCGTTTATAACTTAGACCCTATGGTTCCAAACCGTGTGAAATTTTGGATTCTTACTAATAGGCATGGTCTGTTCACGAATCAATCAAAAAATCTACAATTATATATTTTTTTTAAATCATCGTTTTAACACTTGGGTTGGACTTTTGAACTCTTGGGTTCGGTCATAACTTGAGCGTCGTGGCTCTATACTGTCTGATGTTTTGGATTCTTACGAAGAATCGTGGCCTGGACATGTATCAATCAAAATTTCGGCTAAAAATAGAATTTTTGAAAAAATTGATTGTTTTACGGGCGCTTTGTAACAATTATTGCGGTCGTTCATAACTTTGGCCCTATGGTTCCAAACCGTGTGAAATTTAGATTCATACTAATATTCATGGTCTGTACAAGAAATAAATCAAAAAATCTACAAAGAATTTTAGTTTAAATCATCGTTTTAACACTTGGGTTCGGTTGTTTAGGCGCTTGGGGTTGGACTTTGAACTCTTGGGGTCGGTCATAACTTTTGCCTTATGGCTCCGAACCATGTGAAATTTTGGATTCTAACTAAGAATTATGGTCTGTACACGAATCAATCAAAAAATCTTCTAAGAAAAATTTAAAAAAAATCACTGTTTAGCACTTGGGAGTCAGACGTTTGTTATGGCTCCGAAACGTCTGAAATTTTGGATACTTACTAAGAATCATGGCCTCGACACGTATCAATCAAAAATTCGTCTAAAAATAGATTTTGTGAAAAGTTTATCGTTTTACGGGCGCTTTGAAACAATAATTGTGATCGTTCATAACTTTGGCTCTATGGTTTCAAACCGTGTAAAATTTTGATTCTTACTAATAATCATGGTCTGTACAAGAAATAAATCAAAAAATCTACAAAGTTTTTTTTTTTAATTATCGTTTCAACAATTGGGTTCGGATGTTTAACACTTGGGGTCGGACGTTTGAGCTCTTGTGGTCGGACATAACGTTTGCCTTATGACTCCGAACCGTCAGAAATTTTGATACTTACTAAGAATCATGGCCTCGACACTTAACAATAAAAAATTCGGCTAAAAAGAGAATTTGTGAAAAATTTATCGTTTAACGGGCGCTTTGTAACAATAATTGTGGTCGTTCACAACTTTGGCCCTAAGGTTCCAAACCGTGTGAAATTATGATTCTTACTAATAGGCATGGTCTGTACACGAATCAATCAAAAAACCAAAAAATAATTTATTTTTTTAAATCATTGTTTTAACACTTAGGTTCGGATGTTTAAGCACTTGGGTTCGGAAGTTTGAACTCTTGTGGTCAGTCATAACGTAAGCTTTATAGTTCTGAACCGTCTGAAATTTTGGATACTTACTAAGAATCATGGCCTCGACACGTATCAATCAAAAATTCGGCTAAAAATAGATTTTGTGAAAAATTTATCGTTTTACGGGCGTGTTGTAACGATATTTGTGGTCGTTCATAACTTTGGCCCTATGGTTCCAAACCGTGTGAAATTTTGATTCATACTAATATTCGTGGTCTGTACAAGAAATAAATCAAAAATCTTCCAAGAAAATTTTTTAAAAATCACTGTTTTAGCACTTGGGGTCGGACGTTTGAACTCTTGGGGTCGGTCATAACTGCAGCGTTATGGCTCCGAACCGTCTGAAATTTTGATACTTACTAAGAATCATGGGCTCGACACGTATCAAAAAAAAAATTCGGCTTAAAATAGAATTTTTGAAAAATTTATCGTTTTACGGGCGCTTTGGAACAATAATTGTGGTCGTTCATAACTTTGGCCCTAAGGTTCCAAACCGTGTAAAATTTTGATTCTTACTAATAGGCATGGTCTGTACACGTATCAATCAAAAAATATATTTTTTTTTTTAATCATCGTTTTAACACTTAGGTTCGGATGTTTAAGCACTTGGGGTTGGACTTTGAACTCTTGGGGTTGGTCTTAACTTTTGCCTTATGGGTCCGCACTATGTGAAAATTTGGATTCTAACTAAGAATTATGGTCTGTACACGAATCAATCAAAAAATCTTCAAAGAAAATTTTTTAAAAATCACTGTTTTAGCACATGGGTTCGGAAGTTTGAACTCTTGGTGTCGGTCATAACTTAAGCTTTATGGCTTCGAACCGTCTGAAATTTTGGATACTTACTAAGAATCATGGCCTCGACACGTATCAATCAAAAATTCGGCTAAAAATAGATTTTGTGAAAAATTTATCGTTTTACTGGCACTTTGTAACAATAATTGTGATCGTTAATAACTTTGGCCCTATGGTTCCAAACCGTGTAAAATTTTGATTCTTACTAATAATCATGGTCTGTACAAGAAATAAATCAAAAAATCTACAAAGTTTTTTTTTTTAATTATCGTTTCAACAATTGGGTTCGGATGTTTAACACTTGGGGTCGGACGTTTGAGCTCTTGTGGTCGGACATAACGTTTGCCTTATGACTCCGAACCGTCAGAAATTTTGATACTTACTAAGAATCATGGCCTCGACACTTAACAATAAAAAATTCGGCTAAAAAGAGAATTTGTGAAAAATTTATCGTTTAACGGGCGCTTTGTAACAATAATTGTGGTCGTTCACAACTTTGGCCCTAAGGTTCCAAACCGTGTGAAATTTTGATTCTTACTAATAGGCATGGTCTGTACACGAATCAATCAAAAAACCAAAAAATAATTTATTTTTTTAAATCATCGTTTTAACACTTAGGTTCGGATGTCTAAGCACTTGGGGTTGGACTTTTGAACTCTTGGGGTCGGTCATAACTTTTGCCTTATGGGTCCGAACTATGTGAAAATTTGGATTCTAACTAAGAATTATGGTCTGTACACGAATCAATCAAAAAATCTTCGAAGAAAATTTTTAAAAAATCACTGTTTTAGCACTTGGGTTCGGAAGTTTGAACTCTTGTGGTCAGTCATAACGTAAGCTTTATAGCTCTGAACCGTCTGAAATTTTGGATACTTACTAAGAATCATGGCCTCGACACGTATCAATCAAAAATTCGGCTAAAAATAGATTTTGTGAAAAATTTATCGTTTTACGGGCGCTTTGTAACAATGTTTGTGGTCGTTCATAACTTTGGCCCTATGGATCCAAACCGTGTGAAATTTTGATTCATACTAATATTCGTGGTCTGTACAAGAAATAAATCAAAAAATCTTCCAAGAAAATTTTTTAAAAATCACTGTTTTAGCACTTGGGGTCGGACGTTTGAACTCTTGGGGTCGGTCATAACTGCAGCGTTATGGCTCCGAACCGTCTGAAATTTTGATACTTACTAAGAATCATGGCCTCGACACGTATCAAAAAAAAAATTCGGCTTAAAATAGAATTTTTGAAAAATTTATCGTTTTACGGGCGCTTTGTAACAATAATTGTGGTCGTTCATAACTTTGGCCCTAAGGTTCCAAACCGTGTAAAATTTTGATTCTTACTAATAATCATGGTCGGAACAAGAAATAAATCAAAAAAACAACAAAGATTTAATTTTAAATCATCGTTTTAACACATGGGTTCGGATGTTTAAGCACTTGGGGTCGGACGTTTGAGCTCTTATGGTCGGTCATAACTTTTGCCTTATGACTCCGAACTATGTGAAATTTTAGATTCTTCCTAAGAATTATGTTCTGTAAATGAATCAATCAAAAAATCTTCAAAGATAATTTTTAGAAAATCACAGTCACTTGGGGTCAATCACTTGGGTTCGGAAGTTTCAACTCTTGGGGTCAGTCATTACGTAAGCTTTATGGCTCTGAACCGTCTGAAATTTTGGATACTTGGCCTCGACACGTATCAATCAAAAATTCGGCTAAAAATAGAATTTTTGAAAAATTTATCGTTTTACGGGCGCTTTTTAACAATAATTGTGGTCGTTCATAACTTTGGCCCTATGGTTCCAAACCGTGTTAAATTTATATTCTTAATAATAATCATGGTCTGTACAAGAAATAAATCAATAAAACTACAAAGATTTTTTTTTTAATCACAGTTTGAAAACTTGGATTCGGTCATTTTAGCCCTTGGGGTCGGACTTTTGAACTCTTGGGTTCAATCATAACTTGGGCGTCATGGCTCGAAACCGTCTGAAGTTTTGGATTTTTACGAAGGATCTTGTCCTAGACATGAATCAATAAAAAAAATCGGCTTAAAAGAGAACTATTACAAAAATTCATCGTTTTTCGGGGGCTTTGTAACAATAATTGTGGTCGTTCATAACTTTGGCCCTATGGTTCAAAATCGTGTGAAATTTTGATTCTTACTAAATCATGGTCTGTACAAAAAATAAATCAAAATACTAAAAGAATTTTTTTTTAAATCATCGTTTTAACACTTGGGTTCGGTTGTTTAAGCATTTGGGGTTGGACGTTTGAACTCTTGGGGTCGGTCATATCTTTTGCCTTATGGCTCCGAACCATGTAAAAATTTGGATTCTAACTAAGAATTATGGTCTGTACATGAATCAATCAAAAAATCTGTAAAAAAATTTTTAAAAAATTACTGTTTTAGCGCTTGGGGTCGGAAGTTTTAACTCTTGGGGTCAGTCTTAACTTAAGCGTTATGGCTCTGAACCGTCTGAAATGTCTGGATACTTACTAAGAATCATGGCCTCGACACGGATTAATCAAAAAATCGGCTTAAAATAGAATTTTTGCAAAAATTGATGGTTTTACGGGCGCTTTGTAACAATAATTGTGGTCGTTTATAACTTAGGCCCTATGGTTCCAAACCGTGTGAAATTTTGATTCTTACTAATATTCATGGTCTGTACAAGAAATAAATTTAAAAACTACAAAGAATTTTTTTTTAAATCATCGTTTTAACACTTGGGTTCGGTTGTTTAAGCATTTGGGGTTGGACGTTTGAACTCTTGGGGTCGGTCATATCTTTTGCCTTATGGCTCCGAACCATGTGAAAATTTGGATTCTAACTAAGAATTATGGTCTGTACATGAATCAATCAAAAAATCTACAAAGAAAATTTTTAAAAATTACTGTTTTAGCGCTTGGGGTCGGAAGTTTGAACTCTTGGGGTCAGTCTTAACTTAAGCGTTATGGCTCTGAACCGTCTGAAATGTCTGGATACTTACTAAGAATCATGGCCTCGACACGTATCAATCAAAAATTTGGCTAAAAATAGAATTTTTGAAAAAATTATCGTTTTACGGGCGCTTTTTAACAATAATTGTAGTTTATTTTTTTTTTTTTTTTTTTATTTATTAATTATAGATTTTTTTTTTTTTATTGGTTTTTATATACATATACATGTAATATAATCATGAGTAATTACATTTTCAGGTTACAAACGGATTAAACTCAAATCATTAAATACTAACATTCAACATTGATTATAAACAGTATAAACATATATATGTATATAATATATAACCTTTACGAGAGTGTAACTACTCGTGTGTAAAGGGAAGAGAAAAATATATATATATATATATTTTTTAAATTAAAAAAATTTAAATTAAAAATTATAACACATACATTATATTTACGTACTTACATAAATCGAATGTGTAAAAAAAATAAAATATATTAAAAAAAAATAATAATTTAAAATAAATTTTTGAATAAGTATTGTTAATTAAAGGTTAATGCGGTTCTAAGTGGCTAAATTATTTAAGATATTATTGTTTAATTTATTTTTGAATTTATTGTAGCCAGGTTCTAATCTCAGCTCTATTGCTAGTTGATTAAACCACACCACTCCATTGTACGTGTAGTAGTGTTGTGCAAAACTGGTATGCATTAATGGCGTACACAAGCGACCCACTGTGTTTTGCCTATTGCTCTCAACGCGGACCATGGCGTGGTGCGACTTATTAGAATAGTCTTTGTGTATTTGAAGCAGTGTATTTTTTATATATGTATTTTTTAGAGGTGGGACTTGAAAGTCTTGAAAAAGTTGAGAGGTTGAATAATCTGATGGTTTCTTAGTAATAATTTTGATTATTAATCTTTGAGTAATTTCCAACGGTAAAATTGAGGTTTTGTAAGCTCCTCCCCATGCAACAATACCGTATTGTATTATCGAATGGGCTAGAGCATAGTATATATTTTTAAGAATTTTTAAGTTAAGTATATTTCTTAAATTAATAAATATGTATATAAGTTTTCTTAATCTATTTATAGTATTGGTAATTTGAGTCTTCCACTTAAGGTTACTATCTATTATTACACCCAAATATTTTATTTCTTTTTTATTTGCTATGAATAGACAGTCATTATTTTGGCATGTTAATATTTTAGTGGTGCATTTTTTTGAATGAATTTTAATATTTAAGGCGATAGGAGGAGATTTTTTGTTATTTATACTAAAAGGTATATAATAGGTTTTTTCAATGTTTAATGTTAATAAATTTTCGTCAAACCATTCTTTCAAGATATTATGATTAGCAGTTATTTCAAGTTCATTCCATGAATTTGCTTGGAATATAATTGCAGTATCATCTGCATATGAAACAAGTTTTCCTGTTATTGGTAATTCAAAGATATTATTAACATACAAGATGAATAGAAGAGGGCCCAAAATCGTGCCTTGTGGTATTCCAAAGTCGCTTGTACTCGGTTCACTAAGAATGTTTTTTATTTTTACATATTGATTTCTAGAGTTAAGGAAACTTTCTATCCATGTGTTAGCGTTATCTATAATTCCGATTTCGTTAAGCTTATATAGTAATTTTTTGTGACTTATGCTGTCAAAGGCTTTCCTTAGGTCTATGAAAATTGCAAGAGATTTTTTGCCTTTGTCTAGTGCTTGATGTATTTTTGTTGTTAAATCTATGATTGCGTCCTGTGTGGTTATTTTTGCGCGAAAACCAAATTGTTGGTCACTCAGTATATTATTAATTCCAATAAAATTTTGTATTTGCTTTTTAGCTACCTTTTCAAAAATTTTTGAGATATTTGATAATACTGATATAGGTCGGTAGTTATTAATTTCTTTAGAGTCACCTGATTTATAAATCGGTGTAATAATAGTTCTTTTATATATTGATGGAAAGATACCCTTTTTAAGACTATTGTTTATAATATATGTAATAGGCTTTTTCAAAAAGTTAAGATGTGTCTTTAGATTTTCAACAGTGATCCCATCAAACCCTGGTGCTGATTCAGTTTTTAGGTTTTTTATTATATCAACAATTTCTTGTTCAGTTACCGTATCGAATTTTCCTATGGTTTTTTTTGATGATGTTACATCATTTTCTGCGGTAGATGTGGTATTATCTACGATATTAGTTATTTTGCTTGCGAGATTTTTTCCGACATTAGAAAAAAATGTATTGAAAGCATTTGCACATTGTTCAGGGTTATCCAAAACTTGTACCATATTGTTATCAATACGTAGCTTTAAAATTTCACTTGTTTTCCTTTTTTTATCAATTATTTCATTTATTGTTTTCCAAATTTGTTTATTGTTGTTTCCTGAATTCAATACCTTTTGTTTATAAAATTCCTCTTTGGTAGTTTTAATTAGTGCCGTTAGTTTGTTTCTGTATTTTTTAAAGTATGAGATGATTGGATTATTTAGTGGATATTTTTTAGTTAGTTTAAATAGTTTTTCTTTTTCTCGTATAGAAACCACGAGGCCATGAGTGATCCATGGTTTAAGTTTATGAAATTTATTTTTATATGTTTTGTTCGGTATTTCATAGCTTGAATCTTTTATATATTTTTGAAAGGTGTCATGAAATTGTGATGCACTTATATTCACATCTTCTGTGGTAAGTACAGATTCCCACGATTCGTGAGACAGTTTTTCATATAGTTCTTGTTGATTTATTTTTATTTTTGGAATGGCAGAGTTATTACTATTATTATTTATTTTTTGTTTTTCTATATTTAGGTTTAGTATGCATGTATGATGGTCCGTTATGTTGTTTCTCCATATTATTGTTTTGAGATTATCAGTGTAGTTGGAATTACACCATATATGATCAATACACGATGGCATTTGATTGTTAAATTCTCTAGTATACTTATTTATACAGGGTTTAAAGTTTAAAGCGGTCATCATGTTTATATAATTGTCTTTTTCAATAGTATGGTTATTTTCAGCAATGTTTATATTAACATCACCAATTAGAAAATTGTTTGCACATTTATTGTTTAGGATAATATCATTCAGTTCGGTTATAAAAGTTGGTATTACAGCTGAATGTGTCCTGTAGACTATCATTATTTGTATATGCAGTTTATTATTAATATTCAATTTTATAATAATACAGTTTGCATTGGTCATATTTATTTCAGCAAAGCATACGTTCTTATATATTGCTTTAGTGTATATTACAATACCACTATTCTTATTAATATAATGTGAACTTTGAAAGTTGATGTAATTGGGGAGAGTTGGAACGATCGAGTTAATGTTTAAATGGGCTTCAGTCAGTATGATTATGTCTGGTTTTTTTTTTAATAAATTTAGGTTTACTAGAAAATGGTCAAAATTTTTCTTTATGGATCGTATGTTTAAATGTATTACGGTAAAGGAGTTAGGAGTCATTTCAAGTATTGTGTTACAGTCATTTGTGTTGTCACAAATTAAATTTTGAACGTAAATTTTTTTTTCTAGTTGTTGAATAATGTAATCATCCATTTCTATTTTTACGTGGATTTTCTATATTATAACACAGTTTAAAATTAAGTCGCCTTGTCTTGAAGTGTGGCTTGGCTGAGGACCTTCTGCATCTACTCGGTTGGATCTTGTTACCGGAGGCTCGCGGTCCATCTTCTTGAAGTTTGCCTTCTTTTAGATTATGATGGGGGCTCATTTTGATCTTCGTGTCATATGTCCAGGTATCCAAATTTTGATGCTTGATAAATGTATGAGTTTCAAATAGTGTTGAAACTTCCATGGCGAGGTTTTGATAATTTAAGGGCTCAGAGTTGCAAGGCGTTTTTAATTTAATTTTAGATGTATTTGTCTATGTCACTCTCATTTTTAATGTGTATTATTTTTCCTTCACCTTCACTTCTAATTAATATTTTGCCATTTTGAACCCATATGAATTTAAATTTAGTTTTCAATAATTGTTTTGTATTGTATAGGAGTTCTTTTTTTTCTTTAGTCAGATTTTCGTTTATGTATATTCGGCCGTTATTTCCATTTTTATATACATCATTGTTTGTCAGTAGAGTTTTCTTTTTTTGTATCCATTCGTCTCGGAATGTTTGGTGCGTGAACTTAACAATAACGTTGGCCGGCTTGGAGTCCGTTCTTTTGGGAATTCTCCACACCTTTTCTATATTTTTACTATCGGTGTTCAGTTTTTCAGCAATTTTCTGAACGGTTTTTCCTATATTTTCATCTTGCATCATTTCTAGACCAAACACTTCTACATTGCAATTTTTTTCGGTTTGTTCCATTTCTTGAATTCGATATTCTAGTGTTCGGTTCCATTTTTCGAGATCGGTATTTTTTTTAATCACTTCATTCTGTTTATTTTCATTTTCTTTAAGTTTTTTCCCCATGTTTGAGTGGAGTGTTATTAATTCGTCGTATTTGTTTGATAGGAATTCTGTTGACTTCGTTAGCGATTCCAAATCTTTCTTCATTGCGTACATAATGCTAATTTTTTCGTTAATTTCATTTAGAATTTCATTTTGGGATATGTCACTTGGAATGTCTTTGGTTTTCTGTTTGGAAGCAGCCTTGTATAATGTGTCATTTTCTTCTGCGTCGCAAGATGTCGTTGGTTTCTTGTGTCTGCTCATTTTGTATTATTTTAAATTAGAAATATGATCTTAGTTTTTCGATTTCGATAGATGGTGCTAATATTATTCAAAAATTTTATAATATAAATAAAATAAAGGAATAACAAAAATTGTTTTGGATCCACGCGGTTTCGAACTGAGGTCCCCAGAGCCAGAGTCAAACGCGCTCACCACTGAACCACCGCCAACATTCGAGACGCGACGTTTGATTGCAATATAAAATAACGTTCTGTAGATGTGTTTATGAATTTTGCCAAATAAACTTTAGAATGTTAATTTTACTAACTTCCACTGGTCCGATTTAAAAAATTTAAACACTAAAAATATGACAGAATGAATCACTATGTTTATGTTAAGTGGTTGTATGCGATTAATAATTATTAACAAGGAGATGGCTTATTGTTTGTTTCGTCGCGTTTGACACTTCAGTTCTAAAACGAAAACGGGTCAAAATCCGTTTTTAATTAACGAAACAACTATTTTTTATATATTCACTAGACGGAGTTATTGATTTTACACTAAATGACACTAAAAAATTGAGTGTTTTTAAAGTTTTTACCGACTAGAAAGATACAAAAGAAAGTACAAATTATAATTTGAAAAGCTTTGCCTGTCCAACTAGGAAAGTTTCCCGTTCCAGGACAGACAAATTGACATGTTTAGTTCATATTAATATTATTCTAGAAATGTAGATACATAATTACCATATAAAAAAAAACCAAAAAAAAATTCTCTGAAACTAAGCTGTGTAATAAAGAAAATGTATATAATATATATAAATATAAGTACGCATACATTTTTTGTGACCTACCTATATTATAATCGGATTAACCGAATTAACCTGGTAATTTTTCATACATTCAGATTTACAGAGTATGAGATAAGAAAGTTGATAGTATTGAAAAGTGTAACATATACCAATAACATGATGGAGGAATGGAGGATGTAGTCGTTCATAACTTTGGCCCTATGGTTCCAAACCGTGTGAAATTTATATTCTTAATAATAATCATGGTCTGTACAAGAAATAAATCAAAAAAACTACAAAGATTTTTTTTTAAATCACAGTTTGAAAACTGGGATTCGGTCATTTTAGCCCTTGGGGTCGGACTTTCGAACTCTTGGGTTCGATCATAACTTGAGCGTCATGGCTCGAAACCGTCTGAAGTTTTAGATTCTTACGAAGGATCGTGGCCTGGACATGAATCAATCAAAAAATCGGCTTAAAAGAGAATTTTGCAAAAATTCATCGTTTTTCGGGGGCTTTGTAACAATAATTGTGGTCGTTCATAACTTTGGCCCTATGGTTCCAAATCGTGTGAAATTTTGATTCTTACTAAATCATGGTCTGTACAAGAAATAAATCAAAAACCACAAAGAATTTTTTTTAAAATCATCGTTTTAACACTTGGGTTCGGTTGTTTAAGCATTTGGGGCTGGACGTTTGAACTCTTGGGGTCGGTCATATCTTTTGCCTTATGGCTCCGAACCATGTGAAAATTAGGATTCTAATTAAGAATTATGGTCTGTACATGAATCAATCAAAAAATCTGCAAAGAAAATTTTAAAAAATAACTGTTTTAGCGCTTGGGGTCGGAAGTTTGAACTCTTGGGGTCAGTCTTAACTTAAGCGTTATGGCTCTGAACCGTCTGAAATGTCTGGATACTTACTAAGAATCATGGCCTCGACACGTATTAATCAAAAAATCGGCTTAAAATAGAATTTTTGCAAAAATTGATGGTTTTACGGGCGCTTTGTAAGTGGTCGTTTATAACTTAGGCCCTATGGTTCCAAATCGTGTGAAATTTTATTTCTTACTAAATCATGGTCTGTACAAGAAATAGATCAAAAACTACAAAGAATTTTTTTTTAAATCATCGTTTTAACACTTGGATTCGGTTGTTTAAGCATTTGGGGTTGGACGTTTGAACTCTTGGGGTCGGTCATATCTTTTGCCTTATGGCTCCGAACCATGTGAAAATTTGGATTCGAACTAAGAATTATGGTCTGTACATGAATCAATCAAAAAATCTACAAAGAAAATTTTAAAAAATTACTGTTTTAGCGGTTGGGGTCGGAAGTTTGAACTCTTGGGGTCAGTCTTAACTTAAGCGTTATGGCTCTGAACCGTCTGAAATGTCTGGATACTTACTAAGAATCATGGCCTCGACACGTATTAATCAAAAAATCGGCTTAAAATAGAATTTTTGCAAAATTGATGGTTTTTCGGGCGCTTTGTAACAATAATTGTGGTCGTTTATAACTTAGGCCCTATGGTTCCAAACCGTGTGAAATTTTGATTCTTACTAATATTCATGGTCTGTACAAGAAATAAATTAAAAAACTACTAAGAATTTTTTTTTAAATCATCGTTTTAACACTTGGGTTCGGTTGTTTAAGCATTTGGGGTTGGACGTTTGAACTCTTGGGGTCGGTCATATCTTTTGCCTTATGGCTCCGAACCATGTGAAAATTTGGATTCTAACTAAGAATTATGGTCTGTACATGAATCAATCAAAAAATCTTCATAGAAAATGTTTAAAAATTACTGTTTTAGCGCTTGGGGTCGGAAGTTTGAACTCTTGGGGTCAGTCTTAACTTAAGCGTTATGGCTCTGAACCGTCTGAAATGTCTGGATACTTACTAAGAATTATGGCCTCGACACGTATCAATCAAAAATTTGGCTAAAAATAGAATTTTTGAAAAAATTATCGTTTTACGGGCGCTTTTTAACAATAATTGTAGTTTTTTTTATTTTTTATTTATTTATTAATTATAGATACAAAAGAAAGTACAAATTATAATTTGAAAAGCTTTGCCTGTCCAACTAGGAAAGTTTCCCGTTCCAGGACATACAAATTGACATGTTTAGTTCATATTAATATTATTCCTGAAATGTATATACATAATTACCTAACAAATACAAAAAAAAAAAAAAAAATTCTCTGAAACTAAGCTGTGTAATAAAGAAAATGTATATAATATATATAAATATAAGTACGCATACATTTTTTGTGACCTAACTATATTATAATCGGATTTACCGAATTAACCTGGTAATTTTTCATACATTCAGATTTACAGAGTATGAGATAAGTAAGTTGATAGTATTGAAAAGTGTAACATATACCTGATAACATGATGGAGGAATGGAGAATGTAGTCGTTCATAACTTTGGCCCTATGGTTCCAAACCGCGTGAAATTTATATTCTTAATAATAATCATGGTCTGTACAAGAAATAAATCAAAAAAACTACAAAGATTTTTTTTTTAAATCACAGTTTGAATACTGGGATTCGGTCATTTTAGCCTTTGGGGTCGGACTTTCGAACTCTTGGGTTCGATCATAACTTGAGCGTCATGGCTCGAAACCGTCTGAAGTTTTAGATTCTTACGAAGGATCGTGGCCTGGACATGAATCAATCAAAAAATCGGCTTAAAAGAGAATTTTGCAAAAATTCATCGTTTTTCGGGGGCTTTGTAACAATAATTGTGGTCGTTCATAACTTTGGCCCTATGGTTTCAAATCGTGTGAAATTTTGATTCTTACAAAATCATGGTCTGTACAAGAAATAAATCATAAACCACAGAGAATTTTTTTTTAAATCATCGTTTTAACACTTGGGTTCGGTTGTTTAAGCATTTGGGGTTGGACGTTTGAACTCTTGGGGTCGGTCATATATTTTGCCTTATGGCTCCGAACCATGTGAAAATTTGGATTCTAACTAAGAATTATGGTCTGTACATGAATCAATCAAAAAATCTGCAAAGAAAATTTTAAAAAATAACTGTTTTAGCGCTTGGGGTCGGAAGTTTGAACTCTTGGGGTCAGTCTTAACTTAAGCGTTATGGCTCTGAACCGTCTGAAATGTCTGGATACTTACTTAGAATCATGGCCTCGACACGTATTAATCAAAAAATCGGCTTAAAATAGAATTTTTGCAAAAATTGATGGTTTTACGGGCGCTTTGTAACAATAATTGTGGTCGATTATAACTTAGGCCCTATGGTTCCAAACCGTGTGAAATTTTGATTCTTCTTAATATTCATGGTCTGTTCAAGAAATAAATTAAAAAACTACAAATAATTTTTCTTTTAAATCATCGTTTTAACACTTGGGTTCGGTTGTGTAAGCATTTGGGGTTGGACGTTTGAACTCTTGGGGTCGGTCATATCTTTTGCCTTATGGCTCCGCACCATGTGAAAATTTGGATTCTAACTAAGAATTATGGTCTGTACATGAATCAATCAAAAAATCTGCAAAGAAAATTTTCAAAAATTACTGTTTTAGCGCTTGGGGTCGGAAGTTTGAACTCTTGGGGTCAGTCTTAACTTAAGCGTTATGGCTCTGAACCGTCTGAAATGTCTGGATACTTACTAAGAATCATGGCCTCGACACGTATCAATCAAAAATTTGGCTAAAAATAGAATTTTTGAAAAAATTATCGTTTTACGGGCGCTTTTTAACAATAATTGTGGTCGTTCATAATTTGGCCTTTTGGTTCCAACCCGTGTGAAATTTATATTCTTAATAAAAATCATGGTCTGTACACGAAATAAATCAAAAAACCTACAAAGAATTTTTTTTAAATAACTGTTTGAAAACTTGGATTCGGTCATTTTAGCCCTTGCGGTCGGACTTTTGAACTCTTTGGTTTGATCATAACTTGGGCGTCATGGCTCGAAACCGTCTGAAGTTTTAGATTCTTATGAAGGATCGTGGCCTGGACATGAATCAATCAAAAAATCGGCTTAAGAGAGAATTTTTGCAAAAATACATCGTTTTTCGGGGGGTTTGTAACAATAATTGTCGTCGTTCATAACTTTGGCCCTATGGTTCCAAATCGTGTGAAATTTTGATTTTTACTAAATCATGGTCTGTACAAGAAATAAATCAAAAACCACAAAGAATTTTTTTTTAAATCATCGTTTTAACACTTGGGTTCGGTTGTTTAAGCATTTGGGGTTGGACGTGTGAACTCTTGGGGTCGGTCATATCTTTTGCCTTATGGCTCCGAACCATGTGAAAATTTGGATTCTAACTAAGAATTATGGTCTGTACATGAATCAATCAAAACATCTGCAAAGAAAATTTTTAAAAATTACTGTTTTAGCGCTTGGGGTCGGTAGTTTGAACTCTTGGGGTCAGTCTTAACTTAAGCGTTATGGCTCTGAACCGTCTGAAGTTTTAGATTCTTACGAAGGATCGTGGCCTGGACATGAATCAATCAAAAAATCGGCTTAAAAGAGAATTTGCAAAAATTCATCGTTTTTCGGGGGCTTTGTAACAATAATTGTGGTCGTTCATAACTTTGGCCCTATGGTTCCAAATCGTGTGAAATTTTGATTCTTACTAAATCATGGTCTGTACAAGAAATAAATCAAAAACCACAAAGAATTTTTTTTTAAATCATCGTTTTAACACTTGGGTTCGGTTGTTTAAGCATTTGGGGTTGGACGTTTGAACTCTTGGGGTCGGTCATATCTTTTGCCTTATGGCTCCGAACCATGTGAAAATTTGGATTCTAACTAAGAATTATGGTCTGTACATGAATCAATCAAAAAATCTGCAAAGAAAATTTAAAAAAATAACTGTTTTAGCGCTTGGGCTCGGAAGTTTGAACTCTTGGGGTCAGTCTTAACTTAAGCGTTATGGCTCTGAACCGTCTGAAATGTCTGGATACTTACTAAGAATCATGGCCTGGACACGTATTAATCAAAAAATCGGCTTAAAATAGAATTTTTGCAAAAATTGATGGTTTTACGGGCGCTTTGTAACAATAATTGTGGTCGATTATAACTTAGGCCCTATGGTTCCAAACCGTGTGAAATTTTGATTCTTACTAATATTCATGGTCTGTACAAGAAATAAATTAAAAACCTACAAAGAATTTTTTTTTAAATCATCGTTTTAACACTTGGGTTCGGTTGTTTAAGCATTTGGGGTTGGACGTTTGAACTCTTGGGGTCGGTTTGCCTTATGGCTCCGAACCATGTGAAAATTTGGATTCTAACTAAGAATTATGGTCTGTACATGAATCAATCAAAAAATCTACAAAGAAAATTTTAAAAAATTACTGTTTTAGCGCTTGGGGTCGGAAGTTTGAACTCTTGCGTTATGGCTCTGAACCGTCTGAAATGTCTGGATACTTACTAAGAATCATGGCCTCGATACGTATCAATCAAAAATTTGGCTAAAAATAGAATTTTTGAAAAAATTATCGTTTTACGGGCGCTTTTTAACAATAATTGTGGTCGTTCATAATTTGGCCCTTTGGTTCCAAACCGTGTGAAATTTATATTCTTAGTAATAATCATGGTCTGTACAAGAAATAAATCAAAAAACCTACAAAGATTTTTTTTTAAATCACTGTTTGAAAACTTGGATTCGGTCTATTTAGCCCTTGCGGTCGGACTTTTGAACTCTTGGGTTCGATCATAACTTGGGCGTCATGGCTCGAAACCGTCTGAAGTTTTAGATTCTTATGAAGGATCGTGGCCTGGACATGAATCAATCAAAAAATCGGCTTAAAATAGAATTTTTGCAAAAATTCATCGTTTTTCGGGGGCTTTGTAACAATAATTGTCGTCGTTCATAACTTTGGCCCTATGGTTCCAAATCGTGTGAAATTTTGATTCTTACTAAATCATGGTCTGTACAACAAATAAATCAAAAACCACGAAGGATTTCTTTTTAAATCATCGTTTTAACACTTGGGTTCGGTTGTTTAAGCATTTGGGGTTGGACGTTTGAACTCTTGGGGTCGGTCATATCTTTTGCCTTATGGCTCCGAACCATGTGAAAATTTGGATTCTAACTAAGAATTATGGTCTGTACATGAATCAATCAAAAAATCTACAAAGAAAATTTTAAAAAATTACTGTTTTAGCGCTTGGGGTCGGAAGTTTGAACTCTTGGGGTCAGTCTTAACTTAAGCGTTATGGCTCTGAACCGTCTGAAATGTCTGGATACTTACTAAGAATCATGGCCTCGACACGTATTAATCAAAAAATCGGCTTAAAATAGAATTTTTGCAAAAATTGATGGTTTTACGGGCGCTTTGTAACAATAATATTGTGGTCGTTTATAACTTAGGCCCTATGGTTCCAAACCGTGTGAAATTTTGATATATTCATGGTCTGTACATGAAATAAATTAAAAATCTACTAAGAATTTTTTTTTAAATCATCGTTTTAACACTTGGGTTCGGTTGTTTAAGCAATTGGGGTTGGACGTTTGAACTCTTGGGGTCGGTCATATCTTTTGCCTTATGGCTCCGAACCATGTGAAAATTTGGATTCTAACTAAGAATTATGGTCTGTACATGAATCAATCAAAAAATCTTCAAAGAAAATTTTTAAAAATTACTGTATTAGCGCTTGGGGTCGGAAGTTTGAACTCTTGGGGTCAGTCTTAACTTAAGCGTTATGGCTCTGAACCGTCTGAAATGTCTGGATACTTACTAAGAATCATGGCCTCGACACGTATTAATCAAAAAATCGGCTTAAAATAGAATTTTTGCAAAAATTGATGGTTTTACGGGCGCTTTGTAACAATAATTGTGGTCGTTTATAACTTAGGCCCTATGGTTCCAAACCGTGTGAAATTTTGATTCTTACTAATATTCATGGTCTGTACAAGAAATAAATTAAAAAACTACAAAGAATTTTTTTTTAAATCATCGTTTTAACACTTGGGTTCGGTTGTTTAAGCATTTGGGGTTGGACGTTTGAACTCTTGGGGTCGGTCATATCTTTTGCCTTATGGCTCTGAACCATGTGAAAATTTGGATTCTAACTAAGAATTATGGTCTGTACATGAATCAATCAAAAAATCTACAAAGAAAATTTTAAAAAATTACTATTTTAGCGCTTGGGGTCGGAAGTTTGAACTCTTGGGGTCAGTCTTAACTTAAGCGTTATGGCTCTGAACCGTCTGAAATGTCTGGATACTTACTAAGAATCATGGCCTCGACACGTATTAATCAAAAAATCGGCTTAAAATAGAATTTTTGCAAAAATTGATGGTTTTACGGGCGCTTTGTAACAATAATTGTGGTCGATTATAACTTAGGCCCTATGGTTCCAAACCGTGTGAAATTTTGATTCTTACTAATATTCATGGTCTGTACAAGAAATAAATTAAAAAACTACAAAGAATTTTTTTTTAAATCATCGTTTTAACACTTGGGTTCGGTTGTTTAAGCATTTGGGGTTGGACGTTTGAACTCTTGGGGTCGGTCATATCTTTTGCCTTATGGCTCCGAACCATGTGAAAATTTGGATTCTAACTAAAAATTATGGTCTGTACATGAATCAATCAAAAAATCTGCAAAGAAAATTTTAAAAAATTACTGTTTTAGCGCTTGGGGTCGGAAGTTTGAACTCTTGCGTTATGGCTCTGAACCGTCTGAAATGTCTGGATACTTACTAAGAATCATGGCCTCGATACGTATCAATCAAAAATTTGGCTAAAAATAGAATTTTTGAAAAAATTATCGTTTTACGGGCGCTTTTTAACAATAATTGTGGTCGTTCATAATTTGGCCCTTTGGTTCCAAACCGTGTGAAATTTATATTCTTAATAATAATCATGGTCTGTACAAGAAATAAATCAAAAAACCTACAAAGATTTTTTTTTAAATCACAGTTTGAAAACTTGGATTCGGTCATTTTAGCCCTTGCGGTCGGACTTTTGAACTCTTGGGTTCGATCATAACTTGGGCGTCATGGCTCGAAACCGTCTGAAGTTTTAGATTCTTACGAAGGATCGTGGCCTGGACATGAATCAATCAAAAAATCGGCTTAAAAGAGAATTTTTGCAAAAATTCATCGTTTTTCGGGGGCTTTGTAACAATAATTGTCGTCGTTCATAACTTTGGCCCTATGGTTCCAAATCGTGTGTAATTTTGATTCTTACTAAATCATGGTCTGTACAAGAAATAAATCAAAAACCACAAAGAATTTTTTTTTAAATCATCGTTTTAACACTTGGGTTCGGTTGTTTAAGCATTTGGGGTTGGACGTTTGAACTCTTGGGGTCGGTCATATCTTTTGCCTTATGGCTCCGAACCATGTGAAAATTTGGATTCTAACTAAGAATTATGGTCTGTACATGAATCAATCAAAAAATCTGCAAAGAAAATTTTAAAAAATTACTGTTTTAGCGCTTGGGGTCGGTAGTTTGAACTCTTGGTGTCAGTCTTAACTTAAGCGTTATGGCTCTGAACCGTCTGAAGTTTTAGATTCTTACGAAGAATCGTGGCCTGGACATGAATCAATCAAAAAATCGGCTTAAAAGAGAATTTGCAAAAATTCATCGTTTTTCGGTTCTTTGTAACAATAATTGTGGTCGTTCATAACTTTGGCCCTATGGTTCCAAATCGTGTGAAATTTTGATTCTTACTAAATCATGGTCTGTACAAGAAATAAATCAAAAACCACAAAGAATTTTTTTTTAAATCATCGTTTTAACACTTGGGTTCGGTTGTTTAAGCATTTGGGGTTGGACGTTTGAACTCTTGGGGTCGGTCATATCTTTTGCCTTATGGCTCCGAACCATGTGAAAATTTGGATTCTAACTAAGAATTATGGTCTGTACATGAATCAATCAAAAAATCTGCAAAGAAAATTTTAAAAAATTACTGTTTTAGCGCTTGGGGTCGGTAGTTTGAACTCTTGGGGTCAGTCTTAACTTAAGCGTTATGGCTCTGAACCGTCTGAAGTTTTAGATTCTTACGAAGGATCGTGGCCTGGACATGAATCAATCAAAAAATCGGCTTAAAAGAGAATTTGCAAAAATTCATCGTTTTTCGGGTCTTTGTAACAATAATTGTGGTCGTTCATAACTTTGGCCCTATGGTTCCAAATCGTGTGAAATTTTGATTATTACTAAATCATGGTCTGTACAAGAAATAAATCAAAAACCACAAAGAATTTTTTTTTAAATCATCGTTTTAACACTTGGGTTCGGTTGTTTAAGCATTTGGGGTTGGACGTTTGAACTCTTGGGGTCGGTCATATCTTTTGCCTTATGGCTCCGAACCATGTGAAAATTTGGATTCTAACTAAGAATTATGGTCTGTACATGAATCAATCAAAAAATCTGCAAAGAAAATTTTAAAAAATAACTGTTTTAGCGCTTGGGGTCGGAAGTTTGAACTCTTGGGGTCAGTCTTAACTTAAGCGTTATGGCTCTGAACCGTCTGAAATGTCTGGATACTTACTAAGAATCATGGCCTCGACACGTATCAATCAAAAATTTGGCTAAAAATAGAATTTTTGAAAAAATTATCGTTTTACGGGCGCTTTTTAACAATAATCGTGGTCGTTCATAATTTGGCCCTATGGTTCCAAACCGTGTGAAATTTATATTCTTAATAATAATCATGGTCTGTACAAGAAATAAATCAAAAAACCTACAAAGATTTTTTTATAAATCACTGTTTGAAAACTTGGATTCGGTCATTTTAGCCCTTGCGGTCGGACTTTTGAACTCTTGGGTTCGATCATAACTTGGGCGTCATGGCTCGAAACCGTCTGAAGTTTTAGATTCTTATGAAGGATCGTGGCCTGGACATGAATCAATCAAAAAATCGGTTTAAAAGAGAATTTTTGCAAAAATTCATCGTTTTTCGGGGGGTTTGTAACAATAATTGTCGTCGTTCATAACTTTGGCCCTATGGTTCCAAATCGTGTGAAATTTTGATTCTTACTAAATCATGGTCTGTACAAGAAATAAATCAAAAACCACAAAGAATTTTTTTTTAAATCATCGTTTTAACACTTGGGTTCGGTTGTTTAAGCATTTGGGGTTGGACGTTTGAACTCTTGGGGTCGGTCATATCTTTTGCCTTATGGCTCCGAACCATGTGAAAATTTGGATTCTAACTAAGAATTATGGTCTGTACATGAATCAATCAAAAAATCTGCAAAGAAAATTTTAAAAAATTACTGTTTTAGCGCTTGGGGTCGGTAGTTTGAACTCTTGGGGTCAGTCTTAACTTAAGCGTTATGGCTCTGAACCGTCTGAAGTTTTAGATTCTTACGAAGGATCGTGGCCTGGACATGAATCAATCAAAAAATCGGCTTAAAAGAGAATTTGCAAAAATTCATCGTTTTTCGGGTCTTTGTAACAATAATTGTGGTCGTTCATAACTTTGGCCCTATGGTTCCAAATCGTGTGAAATTTTGATTCTTACTAAATCATGGTCTGTACAAGAAATAAATCAAAAACCACAAAGAATTTTTTTTTAAATCATCGTTTTAACACTTGGGTTCGGTTGTTTAAGCATTTGGGGTTGGACGTTTGAACTCTTGGGGTCGGTCATATCTTTTGCCTTATGGCTCCAAACCATGTGAAAATTTGGATTCTAACTAAGAATTATGGTCTGTACATGAATCAATCAAAAAATCTGCAAAGAAAATTTTAAAAAATTACTGTTTTAGCGCTTGGGGTCGGTAGTTTGAACTCTTGGGGTCAGTCTTAACTTAAGCGTTATGGCTCTGAACCGTCTGAAGTTTTAGATTCTTACGAAGGATCGTGGCCTGGACATGAATCAATCAAAAAATCGGCTTAAAAGAGAATTTGCAAAAATTCATCGTTTTTCGGGTCTTTGTAACAATAATTGTGGTCGTTCATAACTTTGGCCCTATGGTTCCAAATCGTGTGAAATTTTGATTCTTACTAAATCATGGTCTGTACAAGAAATAAATCAAAAACCACAAAGAATTTTTTTTTAAATAATCGTTTTAAAACTTGGGTTCGGTTGTTTAAGCATTTGGGGTTGGACGTTTGAACTCTTGGGGTCGGTCATATCTTTTGCCTTATGGCTCCGAACCATGTGAAAATTTGGATTCTAACTAAGAATTATGGTCTGTACATGAATCAATCAAAAAATCTGCAAAGAAAATTTTTAAAAATTACTGTTTTAGCGCTTGGGGTCGGTAGTTTGAACTCTTGGGGTCAGTCTTAACTTAAGCGTTATGGCTCTGAACCGTCTGAAATGTCTGGATACTTACTAAGAATCATGGCCTCGACTCGAATCAATCAAAAATTTGGCTAAAAATAGAATTTTTGAAAAAATTATCGTTTTACGCGCGCTTTTTAACAATAATTGTATTTTTTTATTTTTTATTTATTTATTAATTATAGATACAAAAGAAAGTACAAATTATAATTTGAAAAGCTTTGCCTGTCCAACTAGGAAAGTTTCCCGTTCCAGGACAGACAAATTGTCATGTTTAGTTCATATTAATATTATTCCTGAAATGTATATACATAATTACCTAACAAATAAAAAAAAATAAAAAAATTTCTCTGAATCTAAGCTGTGTAATAAAGAAAATGTATATAATATATATAAATATAAGTACGCATACATTTTTTGTGACCTACCTATATTATAATCGGATTTACCGAATTAACCTGGTAATTTTTCATACATTCAGATTTACAGAGTATGAGATAAGTAAGTTGATAGTATTGAAAAGTGTAACATATACCTGATATCATGATGGAGGAATGGAGAATGTAGTCGTTCATAACTTTGGCCCTATGGTTCCAAACCGCGTGAAATTTATATTCTTAATAATAATCATGGTCTGTACAAGAAATAAATCAAAAAACTACAAAGATTTTTTTTTTAAATCACAGTTTGAAAACTGGGATTCGGTCATTTAAGCCCTTGGGGTCGGACTTTCGAACTCTTGGGTTCGATCATAACTTGAGCGTCATGGCTCGAAACCGTCTGAAGTTTTAGATTCTTACGAAGGATCGTGGCCTGGACATGAATCAATCAAAAAATCGGCTTAAAAGAGAATTTTGCAAAAATTCATCGTTTTTCGGGGGCTTTGTAACAATTATTGTGGTCGTTCATAACTTTGGCCCTATGGTTCCAAATCGTGTGAAATTTTCATTCTTACTAAATCATGGTCTGTACAAGAAATAAATCAAAAATCACAAAGAATTTTTTTTTTAAATCATCGTTTTAACACTTGGGTTCGGTTGTTTAAGCATTTGGGGTTGGACGTTTGAACTCTTGGGGTCGGTCATATCTTTTGCTTTATGGCTCCGAACCATGTGAAAATTTGGATTCTAACTAAGAATTATGGTCTGTACATGAATCAATCAAAAAATCTGCAAAGAAAATTTTAAAAAATAACTGTTTTAGCGCTTGGGGTCGGAAGTTTGAACTCTTGGGGTCAGTCTTAACTTAAGCGTTATGGCTCTGAACCGTCTGAAATGTCTGGATACTTACTAAGAATCATGGCCTCGAAACGTATTAATCAAAAAATCGGCTTAAAATAGAATTTTTGCAAAAATTGATGGTTTTACGGGCGCTTTGTAACAATAATTGTGGTCGTTTATAACTTAGGCCCTATGGTTCCAAACCGTGTGAAATTTTGATTCTTACTTATATTCATGGTCTGTACATGAAATAAATTAAAAAACTATTAAGAATTTTTTTTTAAATCATCGTTTTAACACTTGCGTTCGGTTGTTTAAGCATTTGGGGTTGGACGTTTGAACTCTTGGGGTCGGTCATATCTTTTGCCTTATGGCTCCGAACCATGTGAAAATTTGGATTCTAACTAAGAATTATGGTCTGTACATGAATCAATCAAAAAATCTTCAAAGAAAATTTTTAAAAATTACTGTTTTAGCGCTTGGGGTCGGAAGTTTGAACTCTTGGGGTCAGTCTTAACTTAAGCGTTATGGCTCTGAACCGTCTGAAATGTCTGGATTCTTACTAAGAATCATGGCCTCGACACGTATCAATCAAAAATTTGGCTAAAAATAGAATTTTTGAAAAAATTATCGTTTTACGGGCGCTTTTTAACAATAATTGTAGTTTTTTTTTTATATTTATTTATTAATTATAGATACAAAAGAAAGTACAAATTATAATTTGAAAAGCTTTGCCTGTCCAACTAGGAAAGTTTCCCGTTCCAGGACAGACAAATTGACATGTTTAGTTCATATTAATATTATTCCTGAAATGTATATACATAATTACCTAACAAATACAAAAAAAAAAAAAAAATTCTCTGAATTTAAGCTAGGTAATAAAGAAAATGTATATAATATATATAAATATAAGTACGCATACATTTTTTGTGACCTACCTATATTATAATCGGATTTACCGAATTAACCTGGTAATTTTTCATACATTCAGATTTACAGAGTATGAGATAAAAAAGTTGATAGTATTGAAAAGTGTAACATATACCTGATAACATGATGGAGGAATGGAGAATGTAGTCGTTCATAACTTTGGCCCTATGGTTCCAAACCGCGTGAAATTTATATTCTTAATAATAATCATGGTCTGTACAAGAAATAAATCAAAAAAACTACAAAGATTTTCTTTTTAAATCACAGTTTGAAAACTGGGATTCGGTCATTTTAGCCCTTGGGGTCGGACTTTCGAACTCTTGGGTTCGATCATAACTTGAGCGTCATGGCTCGAAACCGTCTGAAGTTTTAGATTCTTACGAAGGATCGTGGCCTGGACATGAATCAATCAAAAAATCGGCTTAAAAGAGAATTTTGCAAAAATTCATCGTTTTTCGGGGGCTTTGTAACAATAATTGTGGTCGTTCATAACTTTGGCCCTATGGTTCTAAATCGTGTGAAATTTTGATTCTTACTAAATCATGGTCTGTACAAGAAATAAATCAAAAACCACAAAGAACTTTTTTTTAAATCATCGTTTTAACACTTGGGTTCGGTTGTTTAAGCATTTGGGGTTGGACGTTTGAACTCTTGGGGTCGGTCATATCTTTTGCCTTATGGCTCCGAACCATGTGAAAATTTGGATTTTAACTAAGAATTATGGTCTGTACATGAATCAATCAAAAAATCTGCAAAGAAAATTTTAAAAAATAACTGTTTTCAGTCGGTCAGTCTTAACTTAAGCGTTATGGCTCTGAACCGTCTGAAATGTCTGGATACTTACTTAGAATCATGGCCTCGACACGTATCAATCAAAAATTTGGCTAAAAATAGAATTTTTGAAAAAATTATCGTTTTACGGGCGCTTTTTAACAATAATTGTGGTCGTTCATAATTTGGCCCTTTGGTTCCAAACCGTGTGAAATTTATATTCTTAATAATAATCATGGTCTGTACAAGAAATAAATCAAAAAACCTACAAGGATTTTTTTTTAAATCACTGTTTGAAAACTTGGATTCGGTCATTTTAGCCCTTGCGGTCGGACTTTTGAACTCTTGGGTTCGATCATAACTTGGGCGTCATGGCTCGAAACCGTCTGAAGTTTTAGATTCTTATGAAGGATCGTGGCCTGGACATGAATCAATCAAAAAATCGGCTTAAAAGAGAATTTTTGCAAAAATTCATCGTTTTTCTGGGGGTTTGTAACAATAATTGTCGTCGTTCATAACTTTGGCCCTATGGTTCCAAATCGTGTGAAATTTTGATTCTTACTAAATCATGGTCTGTACAAGAAATAAATCAAAAACCACAAAGAATTTTTTTTTAAATCATCGTTTTAACACTTGGGTTCGGTTGTTTAAGCATTTGGGGTTGGACGTTTGAACTCTTGGGGTCGGTCATATCTTTTGCCTTATGGCTCCGAACCATGTGAAAATTTGGATTCTAACTAAGAATTATGGTCTGTACATGAATCAATCAAAAAATCTGCAAAGAAAATTTTCAAAAATTACTGTTTTAGCGCTTGGGGTCGGTAGTTTGAACTCTTGGGGTCAGTCTTAACTTAAGCGTTATGGCTCTGAACCGTCTGAAGTTTTAGATTCTTACGAAGGATCGTGGCCTGGACATGAATCAATCAAAAAATCGGCTTAAAAGAGAATTTGCAAAAATTCATCGTTTTTCGGGTCTTTGTAACAATAATTGTGGTCGTTCATAACTTTGGCCCTATGGTTCCAAATCGTGTGAAATTTTGATTCTTACTAAATCATGGTCTGTACAAGAAATAAATCAAAAACCACAAAGAATTTTTTTTTTAAATCATCGTTTTAACACTTGGGTTCGGTTGTTTAAGCATTTGGGGTTGGACGTTTGAACTCTTGGGGTCGGTCATATCTTTTGCTTTATGGCTCCGAACCATGTGAAAATTTGGATTCTAACTAAGAATTATGGTCTGTACATGAATCAATCAAAAAATCTGCAAAGAAAATTTTAAAAAATAACTGTTTTAGCGCTTGGGGTCGGAAGTTTGAACTCTTGGGGTCAGTCTTAACTTAAGCGTTATGGCTCTGAACCGTCTGAAATGTCTGGATACTTACTAAGAATCATGGCCTCGACACGTATTAATCAAAAAATCGGCTTAAAATAGAATTTTTGCAAAAATTGATGGTTTTACGGGCGCTTTGTAACAATAATTGTGGTCGATTATAACTTAGGCCCTATGGTTCCAAACCGTGTGAAATTTTGATTCTTACTAATATTCATGGTCTGTACAAGAAATAAATTAAAAAACTACAAAGAATTTTTTTTTAAATCATCGTTTTAACACTTGGGTTCGGTTGTTTAAGCATTTGGGGTTGGACGTTTGAACTCTTGGGGTCGGTCATATCTTTTGCCTTATGGCTCTGAACCATGTGAAAATTTGGATTCTAACTAAGAATTATGGTCTGTACATGAATCAATCAAAAAATCTACAAAGAAAATTTTAAAAAATTACTATTTTAGCGCTTGGTGTCGGAAGTTTGAACTCTTGGGGTCAGTCTTAACTTAAGCGTTATGGCTCTGAACCGTCTGAAATGTCTGGATACTTACTAAGAATCATGGCCTCGACACGTATTAATCAAAAAATCGGCTTAAAATAGAATTTTTGCAAAAATTGATGGTTTTACGGGCGCTTTGTAACAATAATTGTGGTCGTTTATAACTTAGGCCCTATGGTTCCAAACCGTGTGAAATTTTGATTCTTACTAATATTCATGGTCTGTACATGAAATAAATTAAAAAACTACTAAGAATTTTTTTTTAAATCATCGTTTTAACACTTGGGTTCGGTTGTTTAAGCATTTGGGGTTGGACGTTTGAACTCTTGGGGTCGGTCATATCTTTTGCCTTATGGCTCCGAACCATGTGAAAATTTGGATTCTAACTAAGAATTATGGTCTGTACATGAATCAATCAAAAAATCTTCAAAGAAAATTTTTAAAAATTACTGTTTTAGCGCTTGGGGTCGGAAGTTTGAACTCTTGGGGTCAGTCTTAACTTAAGCGTTATGGCTCTGAACCGTCTGAAATGTCTGGATACTTACTAAGAATCATGGCCTCGACACGTATCAATCAAAAATTTGGCTAAAAATAGAATTTTTGAAAAAATTATCGTTTTACGGGCGCTTTTTAACAATAATTGTAGTTTTTTTTTTTTATATTTATTTATTAATTATAGATACAAAAGAAAGTACAAATTATAATTTGAAAAGCTTTGCCTGTCCAACTAGGAAAGTTTCCCGTTCCAGGACAGACAAATTGACATGTTTAGTTCATATTAATATTATTCCTGAAATGTATATACATAATTACCTAACAAATACAAAAAAAAAAAAAAATTTTCTCTGAATCTAAGCTAGGTAATAAAGAAAATGTATATAATATATATAAATATAAGTACGCATACATTTTTTGTGACCTACCTGTATTATAATCGGATTTACCGAATTAACCTGGTAATTTTTCATACATTCAGATTTACAGAGTATGAGATAAGTAAGTTGATAGTATTGAAAAGTGTAACATATACCTGATAACATGATGGAGGAATGGAGAATGTAGTCGTTCATAACTTTGGCCCTATGGTTCCAAACCGCGTGAAATTTATATTCTTAATAATAATCATGGTCTGTACAAGAAATAAATCAAAAAAACTACAAAGATTTTTTTTTTAAATCACAGTTTGAAAACTGGGATTCGGTCATTTTAGCCCTTGGGGTCGGACTTTCGAACTCTTGGGTTCGATCATAACTTGAGCGTCATGGCTCGAAACCGTCTGAAGTTTTAGATTCTTACGAAGGATCGTGGCCTGGACATGAATCAATCAAAAAATCGGCTTAAAAGAGAATTTTGCAAAAATTCATCGTTTTTCGGGGGCTTTGTAACAATAATTGTGGTCGTTCATAACTTTGGCCCTATGGTTCCAAATCGTGTGAAATTTTGATTCTTACTAAATCATGGTCTGTACAAGAAATAAATCAAAAACCACAAAGAACTTTTTTTTAAATCATCGTTTTAACACTTGGGTTCGGTTGTTTAAGCATTTGGGGTTGGACGTTTGAACTCTTGGGGTCGGTCATATCTTTTGCCTTATGGCTCCGAACCATGTGAAAATTTGGATTCTAACTAAGAATTATGGTCTGTACATGAATCAATCAAAAAATCTGCAAAGAAAATTTTAAAAAATAACTGTTTTAGCGCTTGGGGTCGGAAGTTTGAACTCTTGGGGTCAGTCTTAACTTAAGCGTTATGGCTCTGAACCGTCTGAAATGTCTGGATACTTACTAAGAATCATGGCCTCGACACGTATTAATCAAAAAATCGGCTTAAAATAGAATTTTTGCAAAAATTAATGGTTTTACGGGCGCTTTGTAACAATAATTGTGGTCGATTATAACTTAGGCCCTATGGTTCCAAACCGTGTGAAATTTTGATTCTTACTAATATTCATGGTCTGTACAAGAAATAAATTAAAAAACTACAAAGAATTTTTTTTTAAATCATCGTTTTAACACTTGGGTTCGGTTGTTTAAGCATTTGGGGTTGGACGTTTGAACTCTTGGGGTCGGTCATATCTTTTGCCTTATGGCTCCGAACCAGGTGAAAATTTGGATTCTAACTAAAAATTATGGTCTGTACATGAATCAATCAAAAAATCTACAAAGAAAATTTTAAAAAATTACTGTTTTAGCGCTTGGGGTCGGAAGTTTGAACTCTTGGGGTCAGTCTTAACTTAAGCGTTATGGCTCTGAACCGTCTGAAATGTCTGGATACTTACTAAGAATCATGGCCTCGACACGTATCAATCAAAAATTTGGCTAAAAATAGAATTTTTTAAAAAATTATCGTTTTACGGGCGCTTTTTAACAATAATTGTGGTCGTTCATAATTTGGCCCTTTGGTTCCAAACCGTGTGAAATTTATATTCTTAATAATAATCATGGTCTGTACAAGAAATAAATCAAAAAACCTACAAGGATTTTTTTTTAAATCACTGTTTGAAAACTTGGATTCGGTCATTTTAGCCCTTGCGGTCGGACTTTTGAACTCTTGGGTTCGATCATAACTTGGGCGTCATGGCTCGAAACCGTCTGAAGTTTTAGATTCTTATGAAGGATCGTGGCCTGGACATGAATCAATCAAAAAATCGGCTTAAAAGAGAATTTTTGCAAAAATTCATCGTTTTTCGGGGGGTTTGTAACAATAATTGTCGTCGTTCATAACTTTGGCCCTATGGTTCCAAATCGTGTGAAATTTTGATTCTTACTAAATCATGGTCTGTACAAGAAATAAATCAAAAACCACAAAGAATTTTTTTTTAAATCATCGTTTTAACACTTGGGTTCGTTTGTTTAAGCATTTGGGGTTGGACGTTTGAACTCTTGGGGTCGGTCATATCTTTTGCTTTATGGCTCCGAACCATGTGAAAATTTGGATTCTAACTAAGAATTATGGTCTGTACATGAATCAATCAAAAAATCTGCAAAGAAAATTTTAAAAAATAACTGTTTTAGCGCTTGGGGTCGGAAGTTTGAACTCTTGGGGTCAGTCTTAAGTTAAGCGTTATGGCTCTGAACCGTCTGAAATGTCTGGATACTTACTAAGAATCATGGCCTCGACACGTATTAATCAAAAAATCGGCTTAAAATAGAATTTTTGCAAAAATTGATGGTTTTACGGGCGCTTTGTAACAATAATTGTGGTCGATTATAACTTAGGCCCTATGGTTCCAAACCGTGTGAAATTTTGATTCTTACTAATATTCATGGTCTGTACAAGAAATAAATTAAAAAACTACAAAGAATTTTTTTTTAAATCATCGTTTTAACACTTGGGTTCGGTTGTTTAAGCATTTGGGGTTGGACGTTTGAACTCTTGGGGTCGGTCATATCTTTTGCCTTATGGCTCCGAACCATGTGAAAATTTGGATTCTAACTAAGAATTATGGTCTGTACATGAATCAATCAAAAAATCTGCAAAGAAAATTTTAAAAAATTACTGTTTTAGCGCTTGGGGTCGGTAGTTTGAACTCTTGGGGTCAGTCTTAACTTAAGCGTTATGGCTCTGAACCGTCTGAAGTTTTAGATTCTTACGAAGGATCGTGGCCTGGACATGAATCAATCAAAAAATCGGCTTAAAAGAGAATTTGCAAAAATTCATCGTTTTTCGGGTCTTTGTAACAATAATTGTGGTCGTTCATAACTTTGGCCCTATGGTTCCAAATCGTGTGAAATTTTGATTCTTACTAAATCATGGTCTGTACAAGAAATAAATCAAAAACCACAAAGAATTTTTTTTTAAATCATCGTTTTAACACTTGGGTTCGGTTGTTTAAGCATTTGGGGTTGGACGTTTGAACTCTTGGGGTCGGTCATATCTTTTGCCTTATGGCTCCGAACCATGTGAAAATTTGGATTCTAACTAAGAATTATGGTCTGTACATGAATCAATCAAAAAATCTGCAAAGAAAATTTTAAAAAATTACTGTTTTAGCGCTTGGGGTCGGTAGTTTGAACTCTTGGGGTCAGTCTTAACCTAAGCGTTATGGCTCTGAACCGTCTGAAGTTTTAGATTCTTACGAAGGATCGTGGCCTGGACATGAATCAATCAAAAAATCGGCTTAAAAGAGAATTTGCAAAAATTCATCGTTTTTCGGGTCTTTGTAACAATAATTGTGGTCGTTCATAACTTTGGCCCTATGGTTCCAAATCGTGTGAAATTTTCATTCTTACTAAATCATGGTCTGTACAAGAAATAAATCAAAAACCACAAAGAATTTTTTTTTTAAATCATCGTTTTAACACTTGGGTTCGGTTGTTTAAGCATTTGGGGTTGGACGTTTGAACTCTTGGGGTCGGTCATATCTTTTGCTTTATGGCTCCGAACCATGTGAAAATTTGGATTCTAACTAAGAATTATGGTCTGTACATGAATCAATCAAAAAATCTGCAAAGAAAATTTTAAAAAATAACTGTTTTAGCGCTTGGGGTCGGAAGTTTGAACTCTTGGGGTCAGTCTTAACTTAAGCGTTATGGCTCTGAACCGTCTGAAATGTCTGGATACTTACTAAGAATCATGGCCTCGACACGTATTAATCAAAAAATCGGCTTAAAATAGAATTTTTGCAAAAATTTATGGTTTTACGGGCGCTTTGTAACAATAATTGTGGTCGATTATAACTTAGGCCCTATGGTTCCAAACCGTGTGAAATTTTGATTCTTACTAATATTCATGGTCTGTACAAGAAATAAATTAAAAAACTACAAAGAATTTTTTTTTAAATCATCGTTTTAACACTTGGGTTCGGTTGTTTAAGCATTTGGGGTTGGACGTTTGAACTCTTGGGGTCGGTCATATCTTTTGCCTTATGGCTCCGAACCATGTGAAAATTTGGATTCTAACTAAGAATTATGGTCTGTACATGAATCAATCAAAAAATCTACAAAGAAAATTTTAAAAAATTACTATTTTAGCGCTTGGGGTCGGAAGTTTGAACTCTTGGGGTCAGTCTTAACTTAAGCGTTATGGCTCTGAACCGTCTGAAATGTCTGGATACTTACTAAGAATCATGGCCTCGACACGTATTAATCAAAAATCGGCTTAAAATAGAATTTTTGCAAAAATTGATGGTTTTACGGGCGCTTTGTAACAATAATTGTGGTCGTTTATAACTTAGGCCCTATGGTTCCAAACCGTGTGAAATTTTGATTCTTACTAATATTCATGGTCTGTACATGAAATAAATTAAAAAACTACAAAGAATTTTTTTTTAAATCATCGTTTTAACACTTGGGTTCGGTTGTTTAAGCATTTGGGGTTGGACGTTTGAACTCTTGGGGTCGGTCATATCTTTTGCCTTATGGCTCCGAACCATGTGAAAATTTGGATTCTAACTAAGAATTATGGTCTGTACATGAATCAATCAAAAAATCTACAAAGAAAATTTTAAAAAATTACTATTTTAGCGCTTGGGGTCGGAAGTTTGAACTCTTGGGGTCAGTCTTAACTTAAGCGTTATGGCTCTGAACCGTCTGAAATGTCTGGATACTTACTAAGAATCATGGTCTCGACACGTATCAATCAAAAATTTGGCTAAAAATAGAATTTTTGAAAAAATTATCGTTTTACGGGCGCTTTTTATAACAATAATTGTGGTCGTTCATAATTTGGCCCTTTGGTTCCAAACCGTGTGAAATTTATATTCTTAATAATAATCATGGTCTGTACAAGAAATAAATCAAAAAACCTACAAGGATTTTTTTTTAAATCACTGTTTGAAAACTTGGATTCGGTCATTTTAGCCCTTGCGGTCGGACTTTTGAACTCTTGGGTTCGATCATAACTTGGGCGTCATGGCTCGAAACCGTCTGAAGTTTTAGATTCTTATGAAGGATCGTGGCCTGGACATGAATCAATCAAAAAATCGGCTTAAAAGAGAATTTTTGCAAAAATTCATCGTTTTTCGGGGGGTTTGTAACAATAATTGTCGTCGTTCATAACTTTGGCCTTATGGTTCCAAATCGTGTGAAATTTTGATTCTTACTAAATCATGGTCTGTACAAGAAATAAATCAAAAACCACAAAGAATTTTTTTTTAAATCATCGTTTTAACACTTGGGTTCGGTTGTTTAAGCATTTGGGGTTGGACGTTTGAACTCTTGGGGTCGGTCATATCTTTTGCCTTATGGCTCCGAACCATGTGAAAATTTGGATTCTAACTAAGAATTATGGTCTGTACATGAATCAATCAAAAAATCCGCAAAGAAAATTTTTAAAAATTACTGTTTTAGCGCTTGGGGTCGGTAGTTTGAACTCTTGGGGTCAGTCTTAACTTAAGCGTTATGGGCTCTGAACCGTCTGAAGTTTTAGATTCTTACGAAGGATCGTGGCCTGGACATGAATCAATCAAAAAATCGGCTTAAAAGAGAATTTTGCAAAAATTCATCGTTTTTCGGGGGCTTTGTAACAATAATTGTGGTCGTTCATAACTTTGGCCCTATGGTTCCAAATCGTGTGAAATTTTGATTCTTACTAAATCATGGTCTGTACAAGAAATAAATCAAAAACCACAAAGAACTTTTTTTTAAATCATCGTTTTAACACTTGGGTTCGGTTGTTTAAGCATTTGGGGTTGGACGTTTGAACTCTTGGGGTCGGTCATATCTTTTGCCTTATGGCTCCGAACCATGTGAAAATTTGGATTCTAACTAAGAATTATGGTCTGTACATGAATCAATCAAAAAATCTGCAAAGAAAATTTTAAAAAATAACTGTTTTAGCGCTTGGGGTCGGAAGTTTGAACTCTTGGGGTCAGTCTTAACTTAAGCGTTATGGCTCTGAACCGTCTGAAATGTCTGGATACTTACTAAGAATCATGGCCTCGACACGTATTAATCAAAAAATCGGCTTAAAATAGAATTTTTGCAAAAATTGATGGTTTTACGGGCGCTTTGTAACAATAATTGTGGTCGATTATTACTTAGGCCCTATGGTTCCAAACCGTGTGAAATTTTGATTCTTACTAATATTCATGGTCTGTACATGAAATAAATTAAAAAACTACTAAGAATTTTTTTTTAAATCATCGTTTTAACACTTGGGTTCGGTTGTTTAAGCATTTGGGGTTGGACGTTTGAACTCTTGGGGTCGGTCATATCTTTTGCCTTATGGCTCCGAACCATGTGAAAATTTGGATTCTAACTAAGAATTATGGTCTGTACATGAATCAATCAAAAAATCTTCAAAGAAAATTTTTAAAAATTACTGTTTTAGCGCTTGGGGTCGGAAGTTTGAACTCTTGGGGTCAGTCTTAACTTAAGCGTTATGGCTCTGAACCGTCTGAAATGTCTGGATACTTACTAAGAATCATGGCCTCGACACGTATCAATCAAAAATTTGGCTAAAAATAGAATTTTTGAAAAAATTATCGTTTTACGGGCGCTTTTTAACAATAATTGTAGTTTTTTTTTTATATTTATTTATTAATTATAGATACAAAAGAAAGTACAAATTATAATTTGAAAAGCTTTGCCTGTCCAACTAGGAAAGTTTCCCGTTCCAGGACAGAAAAATTGACATGTTTAGTTCATATTAATATTATTCCTGAAATGTATATACATAATTACCTAACAAATACAAAAAAAAAAAAAATTTTCTCTGAATCTAAGCTAGGTAATAAAGAAAATGTATATAATATATATAAATATAAGTACGCATACATTTTTTGTGACCTACCTATATTATAATCGGATTTACCGAATTAACCTGGTAATTTTTCATACATTCAGATTTACAGAGTATGAGATAAGTAAGTTGATAGTATTGAAAAGTGTAACATATACCTGATAACATGATGGAGGAATGGAGAATGTAGTCGTTCATAACTTTGGCCCTATGGTTCCAAACCGCGTGAAATTTATATTCTTAATAATAATCATGGTCTGTACAAGAAATAAATCAAAAAAACTACAAAGATTTTTTTTTTAAATCACAGTTTGAAAACTGGGATTCGGTCATTTTAGCCCTTGGGGTCGGACTTTCGAACTCTTGGGTTCGATCATAACTTGAGCGTCATGGCTCGAAACCGTCTGAAGTTTTAGATTCTTACGAAGGATCGTGGCCTGGACATGAATCAATCAAAAAATCGGCTTAAAAGAGAATTTTGCAAAAATTCATCGTTTTTCGGGGGCTTTGTAACAATAATTGTGGTCGTTCATAACTTTGGCCCTATGGTTCCAAATCGTGTGAAATTTTGATTCTTACTAAATCATGGTCTGTACAAGAAATAAATCAAAAACCACAAAGAACTTTTTTTTAAATCATCGTTTTAACACTTGGGTTCGGTTGTTTAAGCATTTGGGGTTGGACGTTTGAACTCTTGGGGTCGGTCATATCTTTTGCCTTATGGCTCCGAACCATGTGAAAATTTGGATTCTAACTAAGAATTATGGTCTGTACATGAATCAATCAAA
This sequence comes from Limnephilus marmoratus, assembly GCA_917880885.1. NCBI lineage: Eukaryota > Metazoa > Arthropoda > Insecta > Trichoptera > Limnephilidae > Limnephilus > Limnephilus marmoratus. Next base: position 47,882,061 of record OU862921.1, on the reverse strand, counting down.
AAATCTGCAAAGAAAATTTTAAAAAATAACTGTTTTAGCGCTTGGGGTCGGAAGTTTGAACTCTTGGGGTCAGTCTTAACTTAAGCGTTATGGCTCTGAACCGTCTGAAATGTCTGGATACTTACTAAGAATCATGGCCTCGACACGTATTAATCAAAAAATCGGCTTAAAATAGAATTTTTGCAAAAATTGATGGTTTTACGGGCGCTTTGTAACAATAATTGTGGTCGATTATAACTTAGGCCCTATGGTTCCAAACCGTGTGAAATTTTGATTCTTACTAATATTCATGGTCTGTACAAGAAATAAATTAAAAAACTACAAAGAATTTTTTTTTAAATCATCGTTTTAACACTTGGGTTCGGTTGTTTAAGCATTTGGGGTTGGACGTTTGAACTCTTGGGGTCGGTCATATCTTTTGCCTTATGGCTCCGAACCAGGTGAAAATTTGGATTCTAACTAAAAATTATGGTCTGTACATGAATCAATCAAAAAATCTACAAAGAAAATTTTAAAAAATTACTGTTTTAGCGCTTGGGGTCGGAAGTTTGAACTCTTGGGGTCAGTCTTAACTTAAGCGTTATGGCTCTGAACCGTCTGAAATGTCTGGATACTTACTAAGAATCATGGCCTCGACACGTATCAATCAAAAATTTGGCTAAAAATAGAATTTTTGAAAAAATTATCGTTTTACGGGCGCTTTTTAACAATAATTGTGGTCGTTCATAATTTGGCCCTTTGGTTCCAAACCGTGTGAAATTTATATTCTTAATAATAATCATGGTCTGTACAAGAAATAAATCAAAAAACCTACAAGGATTTTTTTTTAAATCACTGTTTGAAAACTTGGATTCGGTCATTTTAGCCCTTGCGGTCGGACTTTTGAACTCTTGGGTTCGATCATAACTTGGGCGTCATGGCTCGAAACCGTCTGAAGTTTTAGATTCTTATGAAGGATCGTGGCCTGGACATGAATCAATCAAAAAATCGGCTTAAAAGAGAATTTTTGCAAAAATTCATCGTTTTTCGGGGGGTTTGTAACAATAATTGTCGTCGTTCATAACTTTGGCCTTATGGTTCCAAATCGTGTGAAATTTTGATTCTTACTAAATCATGGTCTGTACAAGAAATAAATCAAAAACCACAAAGAATTTTTTTTTAAATCATCGTTTTAACACTTGGGTTCGGTTGTTTAAGCATTTGGGGTTGGACGTTTGAACTCTTGGGGTCGGTCATATCTTTTGCCTTATGGCTCCGAACCATGTGAAAATTTGGATTCTAACTAAGAATTATGGTCTGTACATGAATCAATCAAAAAATCCGCAAAGAAAATTTTTAAAAATTACTGTTTTAGCGCTTGGGGTCGGTAGTTTGAACTCTTGGGGTCAGTCTTAACTTAAGCGTTATGGGCTCTGAACCGTCTGAAGTTTAAGATTCTTACGAAGGATCGTGGCCTGGACATGAATCAATCAAAAAATCGGCTTAAAAGAGAATTTGCAAAAATTCATCGTTTTTCGGGTCTTTGTAACAATAATTGTGGTCGTTCATAACTTTGGCCCTATGGTTCCAAATCGTGTGAAATTTTGATTCTTACTAAATCATGGTCTGTACAAGAAATAAATCAAAAACCACAAAGAATATTTTTTTAAATCATCGTTTTAACACTTGGGTTCGGTTGTTTAAGCATTTGGGGTTGGACGTTTGAACTCTTGGGGTCGGTCATATCTTTTGCCTTATGGCTCCGAACCATGTGAAAATTTGGATTCTAACTAAGAATTATGGTCTGTACATGAATCAATCAAAAAATCTGCAAAGAAAATTTTCAAAAATAACTGTTTTAGCGCTTGGGGTCGGAAGTTTGAACTCTTGGGGTCAGTCTTAACTTAAGCGTTATGGCTCTGAACCGTCTGAAATGTCCGGATACTTACTAAGAATCATGGCCTCGACACGTATTAATCAAAAAATCGGCTGAAAATAGAATTTTTGCAAAAATTGATGGTTTTACGGGCGCTTTGTAACAATAATTGTGGTCGATTATAACTTAGGCCCTATGGTTCCAAACCGTGTGAAATTTTGATTCTTACTAATATTCATGGTCTGTACAAGAAATAAATTAAAAAACTACAAAGAATTTTTTTTTAAAGCATCGTTTTAACACTTGGGTTCGGTTGTTTAAGCATTTGGGGTTGGACGTTTGAACTCTTGGGGTCGGTCATATCTTTTGCCTTATGGCTCCGAACCATGTGAAAATTTGGATTCTAACTAAAAATTATGGTCTGTACATGAATCAATCAAAAAATCTACAAAGAAAATTTTAAAAAATTACTGTTTTAGCGCTTGGGGTCGGAAGTTTGAACTCTTGCGTTATGGCTCTGAACCGTCTGAAATGTCTGGATACTTACTAAGAATCATGGCCTCGATACGTATCAATCAAAAATTTGGCTAAAAATAGAATTTTTGAAAAAATTATCGTTTTACGGGCGCTTTTTAACAATAATTGTGGTCGTTCATAATTTGGCCCTTTGGTTCCAAACCGTGTGAAATTTATATTCTTAATAATAATCATGGTCTGTACAAGAAATAAATCAAAAAACCTACAAAGATTTTTTTTTAAATCACAGTTTGAAAACTTGGATTCGGTCATTTTAGCCCTTGCGGTCGGACTTTTGAACTCTTGGGTTCGATCATAACTTGGGCGTCATGGCTCGAAACCGTCTGAAGTTTTAGATTCTTACGAAGGATCGTGGCCTGGACATGAATCAATCAAAAAATCGGCTTAAAAGAGAATTTTTGCAAAAATTCATCGTTTTTCGGGGGCTTTGTAACAATAATTGTCGTCGTTCATAACTTTGGCCCTATGGTTCCAAATCGTGTGAAATTTTGATTCTTACTAAATCATGGTCTGTACAAGAAATAAATCAAAAACCACAAAGAATTTTTTTTTAAATCATCGTTTTAACACTTGGGTTCGGTTGTTTAAGCATTTGGGGTTGGACGTTTGAACTCTTGGGGTCGGTCATATCTTTTGCCTTATGGCTCCGAACCATGTGAAAATTTGGATTCTAACTAAGAATTATGGTCTGTACATGAATCAATCAAAAAATCTGCAAAGAAAATTTTAAAAAATTACTGTTTTAGCGCTTGGGGTCGGTAGTTTGAACTCTTGGGGTCAGTCTTAACTTAAGCGTTATGGCTCTGAACCGTCTGAAGTTTTATATTCTTACGAAGGATCGTGGCCTGGACATGAATCAATCAAAAAATCGGCTTAAAAGAGAATTTGCAAAAATTCATCGTTTTTCGGGGGCTTTGTAACAATAATTGTGGTCGTTCATAACTTTGGCCCTATGGTTCCAAATCGTGTGAAATTTTGATTCTTACTAAATCATGGTCTGTACAAGAAATAAATCAAAAACCACAAAGAATTTTTTTTAAAATCATCGTTTTAACACTTGGGTTCGGTTGTTTAAGCATTTGGGGTTGGACGTTTGAACTCTTGGGGTCGGTCATATCTTTTGCCTTATGGCTCCGAACCATGTGAAAATTTGGATTCTAACTAAGAATTATGGTCTGTACATGAATCAATCAAAAAATCTGCAAAGAAAATTTTAAAAAATTACTGTTTTAGCGCTTGGGGTCGGAAGTTTGAACTCTTGGGGTCAGTCTTAACTTAAGCGTTATGGCTCTGAACCGTCTGAAATGTCTGGATACTTACTAAGAATCATGGCCTCGACACGTATCAATAAAAAAATCGACTTAAAATAGAATTTTTGCAAAAATTGATGGTTTTAGGGGGGTTTGTAACAATAATTGTGGTCGTTCATAACTTAGGCCCTATGGTTCCAAACCGTGTGAAGTTTTGATTCTTACTAATATTCATGGTCTGTACACGAATCAATTAAAAAAATCTACAAAGATTTTTTTTTTAATCATCGTTTTAACACTTGGGTTCGGTCGTTTAAGCACTTGAGGTCAGACGTTTGAACTCTTGGGGCGTGTCATAACTTTTGCCTTATGCCTCCGAATCATATGAAATTTTGGATTCTTACTAAGAATTATGGTCTGTACACGAATCAATCAAAAAACCTTCAAAGAAAATTTATGAAAAAATCACAGTTTTAACACTTGGGTTCGGTCTTTTTAGCACTTGGGGTCGGACGTTTGAACTCTTGGGGTCGGTCTTTACTTGAGCTTTATGGCTCCGAACCGTCTGAAATTTTGATATTTACTTAGAATCATGGCCTCGACACATATCACTCAAAAATTCGGCTAAAAACAGAATTTTTGCAAAAAATTATTGTTTTACAGGCGCTTTGTAACAATAATTGCGGTCGTTTATATCTTTGGCCCTATGGTTCCAAACCGTGAGAAATTTTGGATTCTTACTAATAATCATGGTCTGTACACGAATCAATCAAAAAATCTTCGAATAATTTTTTTAAAAAATCACTGTTTTAACACTAGAAAGACCGGAGCCTTCATTTTGATGGCAGCCCGAAGTAAAGTGACGATATAATGCTTAATATCATGATTTATGGTTTAACAACTGTGATGAACAAAACAGGTACGTGTCTTATTTACTTTTTGAGATATATTGACTTATACCTACAAAGACCGCCGCCGTCAATGTGACGGTTTGTTTAAAACCTTCTTTACCCATATTTACAACATACCCATTCCTCCTCGTTTATGATAGTACTAATATGACTGTCTCTTTCTTTCAGTATCCCGTATCTTTCGAACTCGATCTGTACGGTGATTTGTTTGTTTTTTTGTTTTTGTAACTTTATTTAGATGTAAGCAAATTTCATACATCTAGTATTAAAAAAACATATAAAACACATAATAAAATAAATAGAGTCATAAAATTATAACGGAAAGAATACAGTTTAAAAAAAGAAATACAGTTACTCCAGTTAGAAATACAAACAAGAGGGTTTAAGACATAGTATTGCATGTTCAGTTCCACCTTGACTATCCATCATCAAAAATTTAGTTTTCATAACATTCAGTTTTAGTTTGTTTATGTTTAACCAAAGCGTTACATTATTTAAGTCATTTTGTATCTCTTCAATGGCATCCTGTAAATTTTTTCTGGCTATATATAAAAATGTATCATCAGCAAATAATTTAATGGCACAATGCTTTAAAACTTTAACAATATCATTTATATATATAATGAATAACAATCGACCTAGGACAGATCCCTGTGGAACGCCTTTGCTAGTATGACGTGGATCAGATGTTATTCCACCATATTTTGTTACTTGCTTTCTTTCTGATAGATAATCAACAAACCAATTAATTTCTTTACCGTTAATTCCAATATTTCTTAATTTTTTTATTAATCTGTCTCTATCGATTGTTTCAAATGCCCTTTAGTCTAAAAATACTGCAATAATTTTATTTTTTTATCTCTATAATTTTTCCATTCTTGTATTACATAGTTAATAGCGGTTTCACACGAAAATTTATTTCTAAAACCCGATTGTTGTCGAACTATTATCTATGTTATCTGCTTTGTCTCAATATATTCAGTTAATTGCTCCTTTACAATGTATTCAAGTATTTGTTCATATTTGGGTAAGCAATTTATCGGTCGGAATTCGTCAAATTTTTTTGGGTTATCGGTTTTCGGCATAGGAGTTATTATAGATGTCTTCCAAGTTTTGGGAAACACTCCACTATTCAGAGATTCATTGATAATTTGGACCATCGATTCGCCAATAATATTAATGGAGTCTTTGATTATATTTATTGTAATACCGTCTGGTGATTCTTTCGATTTCATGTTACTTAAGACTCTTTTTAAGTATGGTAAATCTATGTTTTTAAACTTAAACTCTTCATCGGTGCATACAGGCCTGTCTATGTCTAGTTTGTTAACAGGACATTCTGAAATACTTTCGCTTATAAGATCTATGCTCGAAATAAAGTGCTTGTTAAATTTTGTCGCTATATTCTCAATTTCTTCTTCATTTCCATCTGGGAAATCAATCGATTTTACAACTTCTTTTTGTTTGCCCTTTATGATTTCTTTTAGTGTTGTCCAAAGTTTTCTTGGGTCATTCTGTTGTGTTTCTAATTTTTGTAATCGCACTTATGTTTTTTAATTTGTTTTGAATAAAAATTGCGAATTTTTTTATATGCATTCCATTTTTCATTGGATGGTTCCAATTTTGCCGCTATATATGCATTATCTCTCTGTTTTTGAAGGTTATGTAACGGTATCGAATGCCATCTGTTAGTATTTTTAAGCTTAACCCTTCTTATCGGCATATTTTTATCGATTGCGGACGTCATAATTTTGACGAAATTTTCTGCTTTGTCATTTAACGAATTAGACTCAGTAATTTGTGAGATACCATTTTTTAAAGTTTCATAGAATTTAAAGTGATCATAATTTCTTTTATCTCTATACATAATTTCCCTTGACTCATTTTTTATTACACTCGTTTCAAGTAGTGTTATTATGTTTTCGTGGTCTGATATTTTTGGTGTATCCACAACCTTTACGTTCAAGTAAAAATGATTTGATATAACCAAATCAATAATGGTTGCTGATGCTTTTGATATTCTCGTTGGTTTTGTCACAAGTTGTTTCATTCCTAGATCATTCACTAAGCTTTGGAATCTATTACTGTAGGTATTCTTTTCTTTCATATCAATATTAAAGTCACCAGCTATGTAAAACATATCTTGGTTTTTCATATTTTTAATACACCAACTTTCGAAGAAATCTAAAAATTTCGAATGGCTTTGATTTGGTGAGTGGTATAATACAGAGTAGGTTCCTTTAATCAAGTTTTTTGTTATTTGTATTGCCAGAATCCACGTATTTTTTCCATTAAATACTTCATTTGATATTATTTTGAAGGATATACAATCTTTAATGAACATAATCACTCCTCCCGTATGTCGACTATGTGAATCGCATCTTACAGTTGAATACCCTATAAATGATACTTCGGAATCGTATACATCGTTGGTTATACACGTTTCACTTAGCATTAAAATTTCTGGTTTGACTTCTTGCAATAATACTTCAACTTCATTTACATGGGCCAACAGGCTTGCAATATTTAAGAAGTATACAGTTGCTTTTCTTTTAATCCTAAAAAATCAATTTTTCTCTTCTCTGATTCTATGTTTCTTTTATATATAGGACACTCCTTGCTCCGTGCCTGATGGTTATCGTTCAAATTTAATGAAAGTTTATCATTTGTGAGTTTGCAGTTAATACATTTCATTTTGTCAATATCTTCCTTACATTCTGACGTATCATGTTCGTTTGAACATCTTCCGCAAGATTTTTTATTTTTACAGTCCCCTGCCTTATGTCTATATCCGTTGCAGTTGAAACATCTCAGAACTGAGAGATGATCGTAGACAGCACATCTGTTCCATCCAATATTTATCTTAGTTTCTTCTAACATTTTAGAGTGTTTTTTTCCATCTACTTCTATGAATACAGTAAAATCATTGTATCCACTACTTTTTTGTTTTCTTTTATAATTTTACTGATATTTTAGAGTTTTCTTTATCTATGTAATCATTCTGCATCCTTACATTGTTTTCAATTTCTTCGGCGGTATATTTATCTGTAATTCCTATCACTTTTACCGTTGGATTTTTGGGTTTAGGAATGTCAATGTCATACCTATCCCCAAGCTTATTGATGATTTCTTTTTGGATTTTTACCGTTGACTCTGTGTTCTTCAGTTCAACTATGACTGATCCTTTTTTAAGATTTCGGATTCCGGCCACGCCCATATTAACTGGATCTATGTGACTCTTTAATTCATCCTGCGTTTTCTTGTTCTTCTGATCCTGATTTTTCGGTTTAATGATCACAATTGGTTCATGTTTCTTTATTTTTTCCTCCACCTGTGGCTGAATAATTGCTTGATTTTTGGATGCAGTCAATTCACCAACTACAATTCCCATAGTAACAGCCATTTCTCCAATAGTTCCCAATATGTCTGTCGTTTTCGGCGTTACTTTCGCTATTTGAGTTTTTGTGAAATTATTCGATGGATCATTGAAAATAGTTAATAGTTCCGTTATCATTATCTTTGCTTTTGTCATATATTCTAAAGACTTTACTTGGAAATCCATAGTGAATAGGTTAATATCCTTGAAATAGAATAATAAATAGATTAATAACCTTAGATGTTTATTTTTGCGCCTGTTGGTGGGCAAAATCCGCAACACCTTCACTACTTCTCACAGTGTTTCATATGTAGGTAGGGTATTCAAATTGTCAAAATCACGGTTATTAGACTTTTTTCTTATAAAGAGCTTCACTTATTAAAACAGTTCTGTACATACATGAAATTCACTCCAATACTACCGCAACACTGTTCTATCACTGTTTACACGGATTTGTATTGATTGATATAACTTTTAGCACTTTATTTCGTTATTTTATACGGAGCAAATTTACACTTGACGTCTGCTGTTGGTAGGTGTAACTGTATCTCTGGTTGATTGGTCACTGTCACATAATTTATAAAAAGTCCAAACAATAATATGTCTCTAGCCCAAATTTATTTTATGGCTTGTTGGAGAAGGACATAGTATACAAATACCAGAGTTGATCAGAAGTGACAAAATAGTTTATTTGATAACCAACACGTCTGCCATAGCCATAGGTTACCCCAAACCCCAAGAGGTTCGCTATGTTTTGTGACTTAGCAGGGGTGCCCGGGTTCATGTGGTTAGGTTTGTCGGGATCTTGGCGGCGAATGTGTCTGTCAAACAATTGCGTGGCAGGCCAGATCGGCAGAGAACGGTTGTGAGGGATCTTTTGACCTCGCCGGCAGGACTCTCAGAACTTTGCTTTGCACCGCACTGGTGGGGACAGATTCATACGTCCGCCACTCTTGAACACACTGAACCCAAGTTTCCTACCCACCTCTCATACCATATTTCCTTCCCAGAACCTATTCTTCTTCCTTTCCCTATAGGTGCCCTCCACACAGCATCCCAAAAGATGACAATTGCCCTGAGGGAATTATTTTCCTTAGGACTTTTTTGTGGAGCTAATTTAAACGAAAAAGAAAAGAAACCGGAAAATAAAACTTCTGAAAGACAACAGTGCCAAATTAATAAAAAATGTAATAAAAACCAAATAAATGACGCCTGTGATAATTGTAAGAAACCAGTTTTTGGAGAGTGCGTACGATTATTATAAAAAACGTAACAAATCGATACTGTACAAATGTAACACATGCTTGTACTAAAATTACAGCGTTTTGCACTCACGCGTTTTTTTATAGGAAGCCCCGAGAAAAAAACCCTCAGGGCCTGTGTCATCTTTGGGGATGCTTTGTGCATTAATGTGTGCATTGGTGTTTTTAGGGAAAGGGAAGGAGAGGAAGTTCTGGGAAGGAAAAAGTGTGAGAGGTGAATTGGAAAAAATCATAAATGTATCCAGAAGTGACGGACGAATGAATCCATTCCTCCCACTGCGGTGCAAGGCGACGGGACGAGAAAGGTCCTGCTGGAGAGGACTAGATATAGATAAGGTCTCCCTCAACAAGTGTCTCCCGACCTGGTCCGCAACGCAGTTGGTGGGTAAACATATTCGCCACTTAGACCCAGACAAACTTCTCCCAATGAACCCGAACACCCCTGCTAAGTCACTAAACAAGCCGAACCACTTGGAGTGTCCCATGGCAGAGGTGTTGGTTATCCAATAAATGGTTTCCGGGGCAGCGGTACCCATATCCGCCTCCCAATTTTAAAAACAGTGATCAGACGTCAAAATAACGGTCGTCGTCTTTATAGGTATGAAGCAGTATCCGGTCTTTCTAGTGTTAAACGACTTCAAAAAGGAGGAGGTTCTCAATTCGACTGAATTTTTTTATATTTTTGAATGTAGCTATTACTTTGTGGTTATCCATTATAGAATAATGAAATAATTTTACTTTGTATAAACCACTTATTTGATGTGCAAATCCGACCGGTTTCGGAACAAACGTTCCTTCGTCAGGGAAAGCTTATACTAATTTGACAGTTTCGAACAATGTTTTATTATGGTAGGGGTGGAGCTGTTGCTAGATAATAATGTAGATTGGGTAGGTAGGTATTAGTGTAGAGTGGGTGGGTAGGGGAACAAATCCATGATTGGGCTATATGACAATATTTTTTGTTTGTTGATAATAGATTCATTATTTTTAAGGGATTTTTTAATTTCCAAGGCTTCTAAGGTTATCTAAACGTTTTCCTTTATGATTAATATGAAGAATTTTTTTATTTTTTTTTTATGTTTGTTACCTCAGAACTTTTGACTGGACGAACCGATATTGATGATTCTTTTTTTATTTGAAAGTTAGTGCTTCTCGTGTGTTGCCATTTTAATTTGGTTGAGTTTTGACAATGCCATCCATGAGAAAACCATATAAGTCTTAAATTTGCATTAAGTATGTGCGCGACAAATCGACGAATAACTCAATATCACGCCAACCGGTTTCGATGATTCTTTTTTTATTGGAAAGGATGTACTTCAAGGGTAATTTAATGAGAGTTTTGTTAGGTTCTGATTATCGGATCCATGACAAATTAACGAAACTCGGCAAAATCTCTTGATTTGACCCTAACGTCGTTATGGTCAAATTATGTCTGTCTCATATGAGCAGCATGTTTAGTATGTTTACCCATATTCAGACAAATTAGTTACTGTACTTCAGATTCACTAAAAATCTAAAAATAAACAAAAATTTTAACAAAACAAAAAAACGACTTCAAAAAATGTACTAAAAAGTAAAAAAATAATTTCATATTCTTCTACAACTTAATAATCAACTTACTTTATCTAATCATCAATATATAGGTACGATAGTTATTTTTGGAGTCGGTGACAGCAAGTTGCTTGTGCGACACAAGCACATCTCACCTATAACTATGTACGTAGTTACCAACCTACCTTGACTGACACCGACTCTAAAAGTAACAATCGTACCTACATATTGATGATTAGAAAAAGTAAGTTGATTATGAAGTTCTAAAAGAATACGAAATTATTATTTGACTTTGAGTGCATTTTTTAAGTCGTTTTTTTGTTTTGTTAAAAATTTTGTTCATTTAGCACTTGGGGTCGGACGTTTGAACTCTTTGGGTCGGTCATAACGGAAGCGTTATGGCCCTGAACCGTCTGAAATTTTGGATACTTACTAAGAATCATGGCCTCGACACGTATCAATCAAAAATTCGGCTAAAAATAGAAATTTTGCAAAAATTTATTGTTTTACGGGCGCTTTGTAACAATAATTGTGGTCGTTTATAACTGAGGCCCTATGGTTCCAAACCGTGTGAAATTTTGGATTCTTTCTAATTATCATGGTCTGTACACGAATCAATTAAAAAATCTAAAAAGATTTTTTTTTTTAAATCATCTTTTTAATACTTGGGTTCGGTCGTTTAAGCACTTGGGGTCGGACGTTTGAACTCTGGGGGTCGGTCATAACTTTTGCCTAATGGCTCCGAAACATGTGAAATTTTGGATTCTAAGAATTATGGTCTGTACACGAATCAATCAAAAAATCTTCAAAGAAAATTTAAAATAAATCACAGTTTTAAAACTTGGGTTCGGCCGTTTTAGCACTTGGGGTCGGACGTTTGAACTCTTGGGGTCGGTCATAACTTGAGCTTTATGGCTTCGAACTGTCTGAAATTTTAGATTCTTCTAAGACTCATGGCTTGGACACGTATCAATCAACAAATCGCCTTAAAGTAGAATTTTTGTAAAAATTCATCGTTTTACGGGCGCTTTGTAACAATGATTTGTGGTAGTTCATAACTTTGGCCCTATGGTTCCGAACCGTGTGAAATTTTGATTCTTACTAATAATCATGGTCTGTACACGAATCAATAAAAAAATCTACAAAGAATTTTTTTTTTTTTTAATCATCGTTTTAATACTTGGGTTCGGTCGTTTAGGCACTTGGGGTCGGACGTTTGAACTCTTGGGGTCGGTCATAACTTTTACCTTATGGCTCCGAACCATGTGAAATTTTGGATTCTAACTAAGAATTATGGTCTGTACACGAATCAATCGAAAATTCAGCTATAAATAGAATTTTTTAAAAATTTATTGTTTTACGGGCGCTTTGTAACAATGATTGTGGTCGTTTATATCTTAACTTGGTTCCGAACCGTATGAAATTTTGATTCTTACTAATAATCATGGTCTGTACACGAATCAATTAAAAAATCTACAAAGAATTTTTTTTTTAAGCACTTGGGGTCGGAAGTTTGAACTCTTAGGGTCGGTCATAACTTTTGCCTTATGGCTCCGAACCATGTGAAATTTTGGATTCTTATGGTCTGTACTCGAATCAATCAAAAAATCTTCAAAGAAAATTTTAAAAAAAAAATCACAGTTTTAACACTTGGGTTCGGTCGTTTAAGCCCTTGGGGTCCGACGTTTGAACCCTTGGGGTCGGTCATAACTTGAGCATTATGGCTACGAACCCTCTGAAATTTTGGATACTTACAAAGAATCATGGCCGCGACACGTATCAATAAGAAATTTGACTAAAAACAGAATTTTTGCCAAAATTCATCGTTTTTCGGGCGCTTTGTAACAAATAATTGTGGTCGGTCGTATCTTTAGCCCTATGGTTCCGAACCGTGTGAAATTTTGGATTATTACTTATAATCATGGTCTGTACACGAATCAATCAAAAAATCTTCAAAGAAAATTTATAAAAAAATCACAGCTTTAACACTTGGGTTCGGTCTTTTTAGCACTTGGGGTCGGACGTTTGAACTCTTGGGGTCGGTCATATCTTTTGGCTTTTGGCTCCGAACCATCTGAAATTTTGGATTTTTATTAAGAATCATGGCACGTATCAATAAAAAAATCGGCTAAAAATAGAATTTCTGCAAAAATTCATCGTTTTACGGGCGCTTTGTAACAATAATTGTGGTCGTTCTTAACTTTGGCCCTATGGTTCCGAACCACGTGAAATTTTGGATTGAGGGAGTGGTCCGTATCGGTAGAGACGGGAGCGTGAGAGAAATGAAAGGCGTCAGTCGATGTATGAGTCAGTCTTTATTGTTGCGCTACGTAGCGGAGGTCGAAGCGGAGCGGAGTGACAGTGGTGCCAGTAGTGATGCTGCTGCGTGATGATGTGAAGATGAAGGTCAGGAGACTACGGCGGTGAAGATCACTGGTCTTCAGGGAGCCGGCGTGTTGCACTACACCATGGCGGTGTAGAATTGACCTTGGTCCAGGCGGTTGACCGTCGTCGCGTTGACGAGGTATGGCGGCTGTGTGTCCAGTGGGTCGGAGCACACACGTGACACAGGAAGAAACCTTGAGAGGCGGTGAGGATGCTGTTGCTGCTCGTTGCAGGATTGCTGGCGCGTTGCCTGGTTGCTTGTTGCTGGATGCTGGCTACTGCTCGTTGCAGGATGCCGGTTGATGGCTGCGGGGTTGCTGGCGCGTTGCCTGACATCTCATGTCGAGATGGTAGTTGGAAATGGTGGCTGCTCGTTGCAGGATTACTGGCGCGCAGCCTGACATCTCATGTCTTATTCACCATCTTATTAACCATCTATCTACTCGTGATGCTTTCCTTACTCATTTTTTTCTATAATGTCAACAGGAAACCCGTTTTGTCGCGGTGATTATTAGCTATCATACCACTCTCGTTCGATCTGAACAACAGCCTTTCCTGGGATATGCAACTGCGACAAACCGCTTTCCTGTTGCTATTGCAACCATATTGCTATGCAAACTTTGATCTTTTCCCCCCAAATTATTATAATGTACCTGTAGATGGCCGCCATCCTGAAGATATTGAACATATCGTATACTCTCTATCTTTCTTCCGTTACTTAAACTTGAACTTGAATTTTAATTTTTCTTTATTTTTATTTTTTCTAATGTAGCCTCCCAAGAAAAAACACTTTCAGGTTCTTACTGCAACTGAGGTGGTAAGCTTTCCTAGGTTACTACAGAAGCTAGTTTCGGATTGAGCTTCCGGATACCAACTACTTTATTGTGTTCTTACTTCAGTGGAGCATTTTTACCTGTAAATTCTTTTAACAATTCTAGATTCATGTAATGCTGAGCTAGTGTCCCGGAGACAGAACTGAACTCCGTAATGTTATGTCCCATTTCCCCATATTAGGGGGGGGTATGACCTCGTCTCCGCTACGTGAACCTGTGAAGCGCTCCCGGAGTGCTGCCTCTCGGATCGCCCGCGCCACCCCTGGGGAAGGTTGGCGGTCAGAGGGGGGTCCGTGCGAGCTAGGGGACCTCTCCGCCCCGCCTCCGACAACCCGACGCTCACTTCCTCAGGGTCTTCGGGCGATACGTCCCCATCTCCCACTTACTGATCGTCGAGGCACCACCGGGATGTCGGCTTAGGGGCGCAGTATCTGAACCTCGTATCCGGCCTGCCTGATCACCGACTAACTTTCAGCAGGACTGCCGGGCGATCCGCGCTGTAGCACCTCCGTCTGTGGATCTACTGTCTACCATGATTGCTATTTCATTGTTAGAAATTTGCTTAGTGCTTTATGTACATAAATAAGTTAGGGTAGGCATACTGCCTACATATTCTACGAAGAGAATATCGCCTAGAGAGTTCTACGAAGTTAGCAAGGAAATTCTCGCTCAGCACCGAACGAGTACAGTCGCGTTATTTTGTAAGAAGTAAAACAATAAATATAATTACTTACATTAATAACTCACCCACCTGAGCGATTCCATTAATTTAATATGGAAACCGAAGAAATTTTTAAAAATATTAAAGACTTAGTTAATAAGATCACTTCAGTGAAAGACTCAAAAATAAAATTAACACTGGAACAAAATATTGTATCACTGGAAGAAAAAATTCATCACGAACTAATTAGTCTACAAAAGAAGATCATAGAATTACAAGAAATTAATATTAAAAATAATCATCACTACACACAGAAACTCGAAGAAATCCATCAAAATAACAAAAAATCATACGCGAGTGCACTAAGTAACAATAAAAACTTCGCAGAAACTTCATATAATGCAGAACAGAAATACGCCATTTTAATTACCTCAAAAAACACCTTGAAGGCCGAGGACATAAAAATAAAAATTCAAAAAAATATTAATTTAACAAAAATAAAAGTTGGAGTAAATGGAGTAAAAAAGATCGGAGAACAAAAATTAGTGATTTCTTGCCAAAAAAAAGAAGATGCAGAAAAATTAACCGAAGAGATAAATAAAGTAATTGGAAAAGAAGTATCGGCCGAAGAAATAAAAAAAAGGAAACCGTGCTTAATGTTGAAAAGCCTGCAATGCCAATTGACTGAAGAAGAAATTATAGACGGGATTGTACAACAAAATGAAGGATTAACCCTAGAAGACAAAAAAGACATTAAGCTTATCAAGGAATTAAAAAATAAGTACAATGAAGGAAAAGAAAACGACACCACTAACTACATTATCGAAACAACTGGACAATTAAGGAAAAAACTAATTGATAAAAAAAAATTAAACATCAAATTCCAAAGAGTGTACGTCAGCGACTGCAGCCCGCTCACACAATGTTACCATTGCCTCAAGTTCGGCCACACAGCTCAAAGATGTCTCGCCAGGACGCAGCCTCCCATTTGCCCTCATTGCACTAAGGAACATATACTATCCAAATGTGAAAACAAAGAACAAACTCCAATCTGCAACAACTGCTGTGTCCAAAACAAAAGGTTTGATATGAACTATTCCACCGATCATAGAGTCGATAGCATAAAATGCCTTTACCGGCAAAAAATGCTTCGAATTGCCAAAGAACGCATTGTAAATTTTCATTTCCTCAAACTCTTATCTATAAATTAACAATGAATGATTTTTTATGTAACGCATTAGATAAAAAAATATGTATTGAAGAAAACTTATATCACTCTATAAGAGATTTCTATTTTATTTGCACTCAAAAAAGATTTACTCAATTTCATAAAAATATTAAAAGCGTAAAAATTTTTTTTGAAAAATTAATAATATTTTTAAAAGAAATATTTTTTTTCCCGGGCTTGATTGGGTTTACAAAGACCTACTCTACTGGCGAAACTAATTACTCCATTCCAGGGTACCAGGTAACAATAATAAGAATAAACAAAAACTCTGATATTGGAATATCTATTTCCAACCAGTATAATGTTCTCAATATTAATGAAGTAATTAATGATTATGATGTTAATATTTTAAATATAAAATTTAAAGACGTAAATAAATTATCGCATTATATTGCTATTTATCCTACACATAAGTCTACAGTACAACAATTTATAGTAGAATCAAAAAACGCTTTATTGAATTTTAGAAATATAAATAATATTATTTTACGAGATATGCATTTAAATATTGTAAATGATTATGCTAGTAATGATAAAGATGTGATCAATCAATATATGATCAATAAAAAACCGGAACATTCTTCAACAATCTCTATACATTATAAAATCCGTATTTGTATTACTAACTCTATGTCACACTCTACTTTGAAAATACTCTACATATTTAAAAGAAATCAATATCACATTAATATTTTTACTAAATGGATGACTTCATAGCTAATGAATTAGAAAATAATTTTAAAATACAAGAATATGAGTGTGTATACACCGATTCATGTAATGACATAATCTCAAAGAATCTCAATAATATTTTCATTTTTCATAGTAATATACGAAGTATGGAACGAAATTGGGATGAATTAATTCTAAAATTAAACAATCTAAATAAAAAACCTGACATCATAATATTATCAGAAACTTTTACTAATGACGAATCACCCACCTATCATTTACCAGAATATAATTATGTTACAACCAAAATAAACATCAATAAAAATAGTGGTCTCGTCATATTCATTCACGATAAATTTAGTATTGTCAAAATAACTGAACATCCTATACACCTAGTAAACTGTATTGAAATACAATTAAAACTCGACAAAACAAACTACCACATAATAGCTGTTTACAGAACACACGGTTCGAATATCTCGTCATTTATAAATGAATTTAAACAAATACTGTTAAAATTTAGTAATAAACTTTGCTTTATTGCAGGAGACTTCAATTTAAACATTAATGAAAACGTAGAAAATAATTTCAAAAATGAATATATTAATTGTATGACTGAATTTAACTTCATATCGTGCATTAATAAAAATACGAGAGAGATAAAAAATCACACTCCATCTTGTTTAGACCATATATGGACTAACATAAATATTAAAGATATCGACAAAATCAAATCAATTGTTTGGAAAACGAATATAACTGACCACCATGCATGCATTCTTCTCTATGATAACAAAATTAAACATAAAAAATTTAATCTAACAAAGACAAAATCCTACACAAATATGACTATTTTATCCAAAAAACTAAGAAATGAACAATGGAACAACGTGTTAAATAGTTATGATACCGAGACTTGCTCAAAAAACTTTGAAAATATATTGTCTCAACACATAAAAAATTCAACTACTGAAACTACAGTCCGCATTAAATCTAAACTAAGAATTTTAAAGCCTTGGATAACACAAGGACTTATAATATCAATTAGAAACAAAGAAAAACTTTATAAAACAGCATTGAAAAATCCTCTAAATGAAAAAGCATACACTTTTTACAAAAAATTTAAAAATAAATTAACAATCTGTATCAAAAAAAATAAAGAAGACTATTTCAAAAATAAAATACTTTCTACAGACAATAACAATAAACAAATATGGAATACAGTCAACTTAGCCATGGATAACACTAAAAAAACACAAAAAATAAAATACATTGAACATGAAAATAAAATAATAGATGCTAATATTCAACCTAAACAATGTGCAAACATCTTTAATTCTTTTTTGCTAATGTAGGAAAAAATCTTGCGAAAAATATCAATAAATCTTTTAACCCGAAAAAACAAACGATTGAAAATGTACAAAATCAAAATAATTTATCAAAATTTGAAACAACCTCAGAAAGTAAAGTTTTAAAAATAATAGAAGGCATGAAAGGAGGTTCGTCTCCCGGATTTGACCTTATTACAGTACATTTTCTAAAATCCATGAAAATTCATTTGGTAAAACCAATTACTCATTTGATAAACTTAAGTTTAACAGAGGGAATATTTCCGACAAACTATAAAAATACAATTATTTCACCTATTTATAAATCTGGAGATCCTCAACAAGTAACTAACTACCGCCCAATTTGTCTAATCTCAAACATTGGAAAGATTTTTGAAAAAATTGTGAAAAACCAATTGGTCGGTTTCCTAGAAAGTAATAAAATTCTTCACCAAAACCAATTTGGTTTTATAAAGTCACTCAGCACACAAGATGCTATTGCTAATGTAACCTCATACATCAATGAATCATTGGATAAAGGTGAAAAATGTGCCGGTATATTTATTGATCTCAGAAAAGCTTTTGATAGTATATCCCATGAGATTCTACTAAAAAAACTAAACAATATAGGTATAAAAGACAATGCAATTAAATGGATTTCGAACTACCTAAAAAATCGACCGCAAGTCGTAAAAATAAATCAGATTAATAGCGATAAAGAAATACCAGACTTTGGAATCCCTCAAGGTACAGTAATCGGACCAATCCTTTTCACCATATATGTTAATGACATTTTTTTTCAACCACTACATGGCCAAATTACTTCATACGCCGATGATACGGTACTAATAATTAGCGATAAAACTTGGGAAAAAGTAACATTTAAAGCCACCGAAGACATAAATATTTTAAAGAATTTCTTCGACGTAAATTTACTATCACTAAATGGTGATAAAACATTTGTAATTCCATTTGCAATACACAAAAATGATACCCCTAAAAACATTGACATCATCATCCATGATAATTCCAAAACACATAGTAAAAATTATTGTATCCAAAACTGCTCAATATTAAAAACAACAAACACAATCAAATATTTAGGAGTCATTATCGATAAAAATTTGAAATGGAAGGAACAAATTTGTCAAGTTGTAAAAAAAATTAGAAAATTGATTTATATATTTTTAAGAATCAGAAATTTTTTATCTGTAAAAAACTTATATCTAATATATTACGCTTTGGTTCAATCAACTTTACAATATGCTATCATTAGCTGGGGATCAGCATACAAAACTAATCTTTCCCCAATTGAAGTTGTGCAGAGGCTAATAATTAAAATCATATTAAAAAAACCTTCTGACTACCCAACGGATCAATTATTTAAGGAATTTCAAGTACCATCTTTCAAAGATCTATACAATAGAAATGCATTGATTCAAATTATAAAAGAAAAAGAAAAATATCAATTTATAACTGAAAACCGTACTAGACATAAATATATTTTTTCATGCCCAAAATTAAACACTTCCTTTGCACAAAATTATTATACTTATCAAGGAAGACTTATTTTCAACCGATTACCGGATGAAATTAGAAAAATTAATGATAAAATCCAATTAATAAACACTGTAAAAAAATATTTTAAAGATAATCTCAAAAAAAAAAAAACAGTTTCCGACTAATCTAATCTACTTATAACTCAGTTTCCAAGTGATACTCCATTCTTCAAATAAGTTAAATTTTGTATTGTTTTTAGCAACTAATTACAATAATTCTGGACACATTATCCAAATAGTAAAATTGTTTTGATAGTAGATAAATACTTATAATTACATATCACCGAACTTACAACTTATTGTTTTTTACATTCACATTGTAATTTAAGAACTTAAATATAGCATTAAAAAATGTACACTACTCTTCCAGACACAAGCTAACGCTTCCATGGAAGAGTGGTATTAACATATTTGAATATGAACATGTAAGCAAATTAACACATCAAAAAAAAAAAAAAAAAAAAAAAAAAAAAGATTGTCTTTATTGTTATTTCATCCCCTTAGTTAAAAGAGGTCCAGGTAAGATTTTCTTTATAATTACTAACAACTGTACATAGTAGCACTTGCATACTGCTACCTAACAACGTATGCGAGGGCAATGGAGGTCTAGTATCATTTATTAAATGTAGAGCCGTTTTCATACAAAAAATTAGAGTCCTTGCAAGAGCCTTGAAGGGGTAACCATCTGTTACCTATACCAGGGCAGGTATGTGGTGGGTCCTCCAATGTCGAGATGGTAGTTGGAGATGGTGGCTGCTCGTTGCAGGATTGCTGGCGCATTGCCTGACATCTCATGTCGAGATGGTAGTGGAGAAGTTCCTCGAAGGTGCTGGAAATGTTCCTGGTGTCACACTGGATACATGGTGTTCACTGCTGGCTGCGCGAGGCCCGTGCCCCGCGCAGGCAGGTAGAGAGTTACTACACTGCACTTATTGTATCACTGCCCGATGTATTGGTGAGTCGACCATTGAATGAGAACTAGACTTGAGACTGAGCTGCATGCGGCTCGTGCTTGCTTAAATACTCTGCCACTCACGCAAAGCCGAGATATCGCTCGAACTTTCTGCGTGCACTTGTTTGGTACAGCCAGACGTTCTAGCTCTTTCGCGTAGGTGGCGGATTATTTACGAGGCGTTGGTACCATGCTGAATGTAGGTAGATTTATCGGCCGTAGGTATGTGCTTCCAGCGTATTCCGTGGAGGTCAGTGGCGCAGCGGTAAATTTCGCAGAGCGGGTTAAGTGGCCGCTACAGGATTATTACTAAGACTCATGTCTTGGACACGTATCAATCAAAAAATCGCCTAAAAGTAGAATTTTTGCAAAAATTCATCGTTTTACGGGCGCTTTGTAACAATAATTGTGGTCGTTCATTACTTTGGCCCTATGGTTTCGAACCATGTGAAATTTTGGATTCTTACTAAAAATCATGGTCTGTACACGAATCAATCAAAAAATCTAAAAATAATTATTTTTTTTAAATCATCTTTTTAACACTTGGGTTCGGTCGTTTAAGCCCTTGGGGTCGGAAGTTTGAACACTTGGGGTCGTTCATAACTTTGGCCATATTGTTCCGAACCGTCTGAAATTTTGGATTCTTCTTAAGAATCATGGTATGTACACGAATCAATCAAAAAATCTATAAAGATTTTTTTTTTTAAATCCTCCTTTTAACACTCAGGGTTCGGTCATTTAATGGATTCATTTGTTATATCGTTAAGTTCACTGTTTTGTAGAATAATATCGTTTAGGAAATTATCTAGGTTATACTCCCCTCCAACACCTTTATTAATCATGCACAGTCTCTTCTTTTTTAATTACGTTTCTGATATTCCATTTTTATTTTTATTTATTTCTGCCTTCAATTTTTCAGCATCTGCTTTATTTGAGTATGTCATAATTATTTTATTATTTGTTGCTTTTTTATTCCAATTCCTAGGGTAGGCGCTTTTATTGTTTTTGTGATGATAATCTCTATATGTCTTCAGATGTTTTCTTTGCCTTCAGTGGTGATTATGACAACAAATTTGGGTTCTTCGATTGGAATCATCCTTTCTTTTAGAACCATTGCATAGGATTTTAGTTAATTTTTTTTTTTGAGCTTGATGAATAATTTTTTTGAAGTTCAATAATTTGTTCTTGGAAATGGTTTTTTTCCGTTTCCGCTTCTTCTAGTAGTTGAATCGTTTGTTCAAGGTTATTTCTAATTTTTGTGTGGGGTGGGGGGTATACGTGGAAAACATGTTTTCTTAATCGCATTTGACGAGTATTTTTTCAACGAAGATCATGTTTATTAATTCTACTACAAATTTATAAGTGATGTGGAAATCGAGAATTGTATCCATGCAAAAGACTCTCACATCTCGAAATTTTACGCCGCGATTAGAACGCAAGGCAGGTTTGAACATACGATTGATTCTGCGTAAGAGTTCCTAAATAATAATTACGCGCGGAACAATCAATTTCTCAGATTTTTGCAGTATTAACAAAACTGGTTTGAATTAAATCTGTATGCTGTGAATTAAAACTACACTCAGAATATATAAAATAAAAAAAAAAATCTGACAGCACGTACCGAGTCTGCAAATAGAATTTTATAACTGTACTTCGAATAAATTAATGGTCTCCTTCGAAATGTATCATCAAATGAATACACGACTGAAATTCAATCGTTACATTCTGAACACAATTCTGGTTTTAATATGCGAGTTCCCAGCATTAATTAGTATTACTCTCATACTATGCGAACGGTAGGTATTCCTACAATTTACGAAATCTGCAGCTTAAAAAATAGAATTTTTGACATTTATTATAACCTAGCTGGTCCCGGCATGCGTTGCTATGCCATTTAATAAAGAAATTGTTTCTCCCTGAGTGTCCTTTCCCGTTCGTCCCGTGCCCCTTCCGCCTCCCCTTCTTCTCCTGCGTCCTCTTCCCCTCTCGCGTTCCCACTCCGTCACCTCCACCTTCCCTCTCCTCAATCCACTCCCCCCCTTCCCCCGTCCCGCAAACCCCCCTCCCGCAAACCCCCCTCCCGAGTTCCCCTACCCCCTCCCAGGTCCCCCTCCCCCCTCTCGCGTTCCCCTTCCACCTTCCCCGCCTTCACTCTTCCCTTTCCCGCTCCCTCGTCCCGCCAACCCTCCTCCCGCGTTCCATATATTCAATCCCAGTACATTCAGTTTTTAAACAGCCCGCGTGCCACCTTTTACAATTTTTATTCAAATTTCCATTTTTCATGTATATTAAATTTGATACCTAACATAGGTACCTATTTAAAATATCTGAAATTCTTGGTTCGATTCAAACTATTAGGGGAGTACCTAATTTCAATAAATTTATCAACTTAAAGATTTTTCAAAAATAGAATCCTGATTATTTAACAATCATTGTTTTCCAAAATGTCATTCTCAAAACGTGCGATAATCGTTAGGTTTTCTGAAATTATCCAATTTTCTGCGTAATTTTCTTAATTTTTCTCTCCGTAAGAACCATTCTCGTACTTTAAGGAATATTCTAAAAAAAGAATTAGCGAAATCGGTTCAGCTGCTCTCGAGATTTGCGCTTAGCAACACATTCAGCGAATAATTTTTTATATATAAGAAGATAATAAAAGAAAGAGCTGGATTCGTAAACGAAAGTATCGTAGAACATTTTCAAATAATTATTAAAGTACATTTAAAAAAAAAACTTACTTTGCTGAAATTTCAATTTCTGATTTTTCTTTATTAATAAATTGAAGCTTGAACAATGAAACAGATAGTTAAACATGCGATTACATAAATACATAAAAATGTAATATGTATTACTCACGTCGCTAGTCACTCATGATCCAGCAATGGATGAAACTTTCTTAGAATTGTCAATCACATTACATCGTCCACGGACCTCTCCCAATCATTCTCATTGAAAATTAGACATAACGTCATAAGCAAACTACTAATTCACTACGTACAGTGTTGCCAGCCGTTACAGTGGTCAAGATTACATTATTATTACATTGCATTTAAATGCGTACATAGTAAAATTTATTTTATTTTATTTTTATTTTTGCAGAAACAAACAGTACATTATTACATAATGGGAAATATTTACAAAGTTATAGAATTAATACAATAATTAGTACCAATGACATGTCGCTGTTATATACTTATATTTTTGTGTGATAAATAATACATTATACGTAAATTAAGTTAGTAACTTATTAAAGGAGAGGGGTGTGGGAGAGTATTTGTATGTGTGTAAATGAGGGTGTGAGAGGGTGTGTAAATGTGTGTGTTATGTGTGCGAGTTCAGTGTGCTAAAAATGCTTTTCTTAAATAGAGGGAGGGAATCAAAAAAAAATATTAAGTATTAAATTACTAAGCATTAAGGGGGATTCCCTGGTTTTGTCACAGAATATGTAATGAAAAATTCGATGCTCATTTCAATCAGTCCGATTTGTTGGTGCGACCCAAATATAAAATGAAATGGTTTAAACTTTTACAAGATGTTATTATTATTTATTCTGAAAATTTGCCGCCCCCTTTAAAATGCCGCCCGGCCGGGCCGCTCCCCACCATCTATACAATTCTAATAATATTAATGATAAAGAATGGCGTAAAATTTTGTATATTAATAATTTTTCAGTTCAATGTTGCAAAAATCTTCCTTCTAATATTAAACCAGCGTTTTATACAAGAAATAATATCGGTAATTTTTTGAGAAATACTAAAGATAAAGACCATAAATTGACTAATTCCGGAATATATAAACTCAAATGCAATGATTGTCCCTCATTTTATATTGGAAAAACCACTCGTAATTTTGAAATCAGAATCAAAGAACATTTAAGGTTTCTTAATAATAATAATTTTTCTGAGTTTGCTAACCATATCATTGAAAATAACCATAGTTTTGAAAAAAATACAGGGATAAATATTCTTCATATTAATCACAAAGGAAAACGTTTAGATAACTTAGAAGCCTTGGAAATTAAAAAATCCCTTATAAATAATGAATCTATTATCAACAAACAAAAAATATTGTCATATAGCCCAATCATGGATTTGTTCCCCTACCCACCCACTCTACACTAATACCTACCTACCCAATTACATTATTATCTAGCAACAGCTCCACCCCTACCATAATAAAACATTGTTCGAAACTGTCAAATTAGTATAAGCTTTCCCTGACGAAGGAACGTTTGTTCCGAAACCGGTCGGATTTGCACATCAAATAAGTGGTTTATACAAAGTAAAATTATTTCATTATTCTATAATGGATAACCACAAAGTAATAGCTACATTCAAAAATATGTATAGAAGAGAAATTAAAAGAAAAATAAAATAAAATACCAAAAGAAAAACAACTTTTTTAATATACATTTATGCTTTTCAACCATTCCAAGAAATTTTAGTATTGATTTTGATGAATTAATAAACAAACTAGAAAATCAAAAAAAGGCTAAAAGAAGAAAGTAGAGAAAAGAAAATGCAAAGAAAAATTTAAGCAATTTTTGAACTTACATTGTATTAACATAATATTAAGGTTATACCAATAAAATACCTATATATATGCAAGATCAACTAAAAAAAATAATAATGACCGTTGTTTAGCACATTTTCGCATTCAGCTCTCCCAGAAGCCAGTCATTTACCAGATTACCCAGAATGCTTTCACTTTTTGATTTCCAAGCTTTGGGTATAAGGTTAAGCAATTTAAATCCTAAATACGAGAAATGTGTTTGAGCTCAGGATGAATAATGAATAAGTGGTAGGAGGAATTACTTGGTTCCTTGCATGTCTGGTGTCGTGATAATGGTCTATAGCTATGAGTGTAGTGGTGCCACTGTTTTTGGGTATGTAATATGATTTTCCTCATCTGATCTCATGATCTGCCTTACATCAAGAACACGAAACGCTTCAAACATTGAATCGCTGGGGTATCTGAACGGTTTTTTAAGAATGACTCTTAGAAGTGATTTCTGAGATTTGGCTAAGGGATCAAGTATTGTTTTAGTACAACCGCCCCAATCTAAGGATGCATAATCTAATATGGAATTACACATGGCAAAGTAAATTCGTTTCACATCTTTTACGCAGAGAATATTTCTAATTGCCATGAAAAGATGTGTAAGTTTTCTGACCTTTGTGGAAGCTATGTGTTTATCCCATCTCAAAAATTTATCTATGATGATTCCTAGATATTTTATACTGTCCACACTTTCTAAGATATTACATTTACATGTAGTTACATATGTCATTGATGTGGTGTATAATAATATAATGGATTTCTTTTGTTTGACCCGCTTGAGTAGCACTGAAGCTGATGAATTTAGTTTTATCCGAGTTTAGAGTGAGGAGATTGCTGCTTAGCCAATGTTTGACTTTGCTTATTCCAATTTTTGCTTTACTGTGAAATTTAATCCAGATTTTGCCTTCAAACAATAAGACTGTATCATTTGCAAATGTAATAATGTTATGGTCTGCAAAGGCACTATTACATAACTCATTTATTTAAACATTAAACAATAGTGGTCCTCTAGTACTCTAGTACTTCCTTGAGGTACACCAAATTTAATATTGGCTGGATCGCTTAGAGTACCGTTAATATCCACTTTTTGGCTTCTATTTTCTAGGTAACTAACAAAACATTTAAATAGTTGACCCTGGATTTCAATGCGCTGTAGTTTATACAATTGAATTTTGTATGAGATAAGAAGATAGATGTTAACTACGACGCCTGAAATAAAATTACCCGCAAATATATCACCATCGTTTCCACGGCAACGATTTGTTTTGCTTTTCGTCTGATGTTAACAGTTCACTTTTTCACAACTCGCTTTTGTCAGGAAATTTATTTGACGGTAGGTACACATATAATAAATATAATATATTAATATTTATAATTTCACAACGCCAGTGCTTACCATTATATATATATATATATAGCCTTTGTTACTCGACTATAATGTAGCTTTCTATTGGTGAAAGAAATTTTAAAATCAGTTTAGTGGTTTAGGCGTGAAAGCGTAACAAAAGAACTCGCATATTTTCGCATTTATAATATTAGTACGGATAGATTGATTAAGACAAGATTCTATTTTTCTCTTTCCTTTTAACTGCTCTCTTGCAGAAACTGCAGAAATGCGACATGTAGAACTCCGATGCACCTCTGTCCAGGCTTCAGTTAAATTAGGTCTCGTCGCTTGAAATGTTTTTAGCCATATTTACCTTTCCTTTCATTCCTCTTTACCGCATCCTTCCCCTTCCCACTTCCTACAGCTTCACAACATAACCCTAATTAGGGATCTTGGTGTCTCATTGGCTCCGGATAGTTAAAATTTTAAATACGTATACTTTTTGCAGGTAACTTCACTAGCAATTTGGGAGGCGGGTAATTTGGGATTTACCGCCATCCCGGGAACCTTTATTTGATAACCAACACCTCTGCCATAGGTCACCCCAAGTGGTTCGCCACGTTTACCATTTATTGAGATCTTTTACAGAGTTTCGGTGCGGCCGAAGGTTCGGCAGAAAATCTGCTGAAACCGAAACTGATGCCGAAACTACATTTTTTGCCGAAACTTACTGAAACCGAACCTTCGGTCAGTTACTAAAAATAATACATTTAAAAGCTATCACTCTTCAATCCTATAGTAAAGATATCTGAAGTAAGTAATTAAAAATCTGTAGTAAATATGACAAAGAATCAATGCAGACAAATATTATCATGTTTAACTTTACTATTATGATTGAGGAATGTTATTATAGCCTCCTTATAACTATATTCCGTACAGTTGAACATATTTACTACTTCTGCCAGCTGCATGCAATCTTTGTATAAGCGAGTATCTAAATGACTCAGTCCTGATATTGTTGTTGCAACTAAAAAGAATTTTGGATCGAGTAGTTCTAGTAGGTATGTGGAAGGTAATTAGGTTTAATAAATCATAATTTAATGTTTTTTTTGTTTATGTCTATACATTTAAAACTCTTGTTGTCTCATGTATTAAATCATGTAAAATATGAAATCATGTAAAAGTCCATCAGTAAAAGTTCATAATTAATAAATAAATAAAATGGTTATTTTTGTAGGCATAAATACTAATTATTAGTACTTTTTATGTGAATGCTGCACAAGAGCCCAACCATGAGTCTATGGATGGGCTTTAAGTACAGGTTATCCACTAATAATATGGCAATATACTCCGCTAAGCAAATAATAGAATATTACAAGAAACGAAAAACTACTTTATACGGATGCTTCTTAGATCTAAGCAAAGCGTTCGGTAAGGTTTGTCTAGGTCGTGGAGGCGGATGATCAGGATACACTGAACCCCAGATTCCTTCCCACCCCTTAAACCCTTTTCCTTCTCAGAACTCTCCTCTCCTTCATTTCCCTAAAAAACCCTCCACACAGCATCCCCAAAGATGACACAGGCCCTGAGGGAAATTATTTTCCTCAAGGCCTCCTGCATGGAGCTCATGTAAAAAAAAGGAGGATGGATTACCGTTGGCACTAATAAAAACTGTCAAAAGAAGCGAAGCTAGCAGGGCGATTCACGTTCTTTTTAAGGACACCAAAAGTAACCTCGCCTTCAAATTTATCCTTACCTTCGAATATTTCGTAAAATGCGATTCTCGTTCTCCCAGTGACAGTCGATAACCGGCATATTCCTTACATTTTGAAACATAACGCTAGCGTTGGCCAACGCACCATAAGGAGAGCTCGGAACCTGTCTTTGAGATGTCAATGGCTGTCCGCGGCTGTCATTTGACAAAGGATTTGTTTAACTGTGATACGTTTTTTTATTTAGTTTTCCATATATTCTACGACCTCCGTAGTCCAGTGGGTAAGACTCTTGACTCACAATCCGGAGGTCGCGGGTTCGAACCCGGCATGCGCAAATAAATTTTATTTGATTAATTTGTGTTTTCACAATTAATTCATTTAAAATAATAAATAGTATATTTGCGGCATGTTCCAGAGTGGAAGATACTATCAGTATCGCCCTGGTGTAAGACCACCATTCAGAATTGAAACGTTGCTTGAAAATGGCTTTAGCCGTGTTTAGTGACCAGATCTGAATAGCCAGGTACTTCCCAACCTTCCTCTTCCCCACCTCCTTCCCCTCCCCACTACCTTCAGCCTCACAACATACCCCAATTGGGGATGCCATAGTCTCATTGGCTCCAGACGGGAGCAGTTGAGATTCTTGTGCGGTATTCACTGTAAAAAATATATATATATATATATATATATATATATATATATATATATATATATATATATATATATATATATATATATATATATTTAAGTGGTTTTAACACGAGAAAACTTAATATTATCCTAAGTATTGACTGTAAACATGATTTTTTAGTTAATTGTCGCTTATAAACGCTATTGAATGATTCGAATTAACGTAATAGACCGGGAGGGGAGATAGGTAAACCCTACGTCATCGACTACATGGATGAAACTACTTTTAAGTGATAATGGGCATCTAGAAAACCTTAAAAAAGCTGGTCTGCCGGTGCGCCTCTTGGCAGGAGCCGCGCAGTCATGGAAATAGTCAGCGATTTTTTTGGTCTAAATTACGTCATCGACTACACGAACGGGAATGGTCTCATATGATAAAGGTCGATTAGAAAATGAGAAAAAAGCAGGTCTGCCAACCGGCAGCCTGGCAAGTTCAGAGGCAGCCGGCGTCAAAGTGGGGAAAAAATTGGTCGATTTTACGTCATCGACTACACGAATGAAACCAATGAATAACTATAGTCCAGATTATTCCATATAAGAATTTCGCGGTCTGCCGACCAGCAGCCTGGCAAATTTTTGTGTAGGATTTTTTTAAGTTTATTTTTTATTTTTAAAATTTTTCGTTTATCTTTATTATTATTTTTATTTCACTCTATTTTTAAAAACTTTGAATGACATATTTTAAAAAAATAATCGAAAAAAAAAATAAAAAAAATGTAATAGTTCCCAGTGTACCCATACGTCAGGCGAGCCTTTAGACGTCAAACCACTTACGAAACCTGCCGCGGTGCCCCTCACCGCTGTCGCGTGTTAATATTTTTGTACAAATTTATAATAATAATAGTCCTTTTAAGATTGCCTAATAGTCCATAGTAGTTAAAAGTTCGAACAACCAACCCACCGTCGCCGTAAGAGCTGCGTTCGTCCGAAAAACGACGGAAATTTCCGAACTCCGTCCGTTTCATATCGGTTTCGCTTGCCCTGCTGCATCGATTACATCGAATACAAGATCGGAACTAACGAAAACCTGTAGTCTAAATCATCCCATTTATGACTTCTTTCATTTGCCGACCAGCAGCCTCTCAGTTTTTTGTGTACGATCTTTTAAAGTTTTAAATTTTTTTTTAATTAAATATTATTTCTTTTCAATATCTTTATTATTATTTTTATTTGAATAGGGTTTTAAAAACTTAGAATGCAAGATTTTAAACAAAATAACTTGTAATCATAAAAAAATAAATTTTGAGTGTTCCGAGTGTACCCATCGGACGGGAGAGCCTTTCGACGTGGAACAACTTACTGGAAACTGGCCGCGGAGCCCTTCGCCGTCAACGCGTGCCCATATTATTAAACCAATTTATAATAATGTAAGTCTTTTTAAGATAACCTAATAGTCCACAGTGGTTGAAAGTTCGAAGATCCACCGCACCGTCACCATAAGAGCTGCGTTCGTACGAAAAACGATGGAAATTTCCGAACCCCGTCCGTTTCATATCGGTTTCGCTTGCCCTGCTGCATCGATTACATCGAATACAAGATCGAAACTAACGAAAACCTGTAGTCTAGATTATTCCATTTATGAATTCCTTGGTTTGCCGACCAGCAGCCTGGCTGTTTTTGTGTAAGTTTTTTTTTAATTTTTTTTTTTTTTTTTTAAATTAAAAACAATATTTTTAATATATTTATTATAATTTTTATTTGAATATGGTTTTAAAAACTTAGAATGCAAGATTTTAAATGAAATAAGTTGTAATCATAAAAAAATAAATTTTGAGTGTTCCGAGTGTACCCATCGGACGGGAGAGCCTTTCGACGCGAAACAGCTTACTGGAAACTGGCCACGGAGTCCTTCGCCGCCAACGCGTGCTCATATTATTAAACAAATTTATCATAATAATAGTCTTTTTAAGATAACCTAATAGTCTATGGTGGTTGGAAGATTGAACAATCACCGCACCGTTGCCGTAAGAGCTGCGTTCGTACGAAAAACGACGGAAATTTCCGAATCCCGTCCGTTTCATTTCGGTTTTGCTTGCCCTGCTGCATCGATTACATCGAATACAAGATCGAAACTAACGAAAACCTGTAGTCTAAATCATCTCATTTATGAATTCTTTCGTCTGCCGACCAGCAGCCTGTCAGTTTTTTGTGTACGATCTTTTAAAGTTTTAAATTTTTTTTAATTAAAAAAAAATATATTTTTAATATCTTTATTATTATTTTTATTTGAATATAGTTTTAAAATCTTAGAATGTGAGATTTTAAATAAAATAAGTTGTAATCATAAAAAAATAAATTTTGAGTGTTCTGATTGTACCCATCGGACGGGAGAGCCTTTCGACGCGAAACAACTTACTGGAAATTGGCCGCGGAGCCCTTCGCTGCCATTGCGTGCCCATATTATAGCCTGGTTGGTAGACTCGAAACACTTAAATTAATTTTTTTTATCATTGCCACTTATTTTTATTTAATCTGGCATTCCAATTTTTTAAAACGATATTGAAATAAAAATAATAATAAATACAATGAAAATAATTTTAATAAAATTAAAAAAACTTTAGAAATCGTACGTAAAAAACTGCCAGGCTGCTGGTCGGCAGACCAAGGAAGTCATGAATGCAATTGTCTAGAATACAGTTTTTCGTTAGTTTCGATCTTGAATTCGAAGTAATCGGTGCAACAGGGCAAGCGCAGTGGCGGCGTAAGAGGGGGGCGGAGGGGGCGGTCCGCCCCGGGTGCCAAGCACCAAGGGGTGACAACGACAACCCACTCATACAGACAAAGAATGCGCACAAAATCTCCCGCTGTAAAGACATTTCAATAAATAACTGCGTACTCTTGTATCTAGCTACTTACATTATCATATTTTGAAATGCGTCGCAACAATGTATATATTTTTTCGAATATAATTTCTAATTCCCTTTCTAAAACTGAAGAATCATTTTGAGAAGCTTGTATCAACACTCGAAGAGATGTATGATCCCAATACTGGCAAAGCAGGCGTTGAAAGAAGAAATTAGCGAAACTCAATCGAAAATCTGGAGACATAAAAATCAGAAAAAGTTATCGGCACCTCTGGGACTTGAACCTAGGACCTTATGCTTACATGGCAACAGCTCTACTAACTGAGCTAATTAAAAATTTATGCAGACACTATCTAGATAGCCAAGGGCGGATTTAGGGGAGGGGGGGGGGGCAAGAGGGCACGTGCCCCCCCCCCAGACGGTATTTTTCTGTACTGTGGAGATTCCATCACAGTACATACTTGGAAGCTAAAACTGTCTTTTTTAAACATTTAATTTTTCGATTGTTTTGACACTTTCATAAACCTTCCTATACATACTTGAACTTGTAGAAATAAACTTGAAATATGATACTTTAGTTTATTTCTAACAGTAATCGTTGATTTTTTGCCTTTCCGCCCCTTGTGCCCGCCCAGAAAAAAATTCTAACAGTAATTGTGGATTTTTTGCGCGTCCACCCCTTGTGCCCCCCCCCCCTAGAAAAAAATCCTAACAGTAATTATTGATTTTTTGCCCGTCCACCCTTTGTGCCCCCCCCCCCCCCCCCCCCCCCAGAAAAAAATCCTGGATCCGCCCTTGCATTTAGTTCGGATTTGAATCTTGCAATCATATATAAAGGTAGCAGCCAATAATATGTGCATTAAGCAAATGAAGATAAAGTTCGTAGTTCTTAGCCGAAGAATGATACAGTTAAATGTGACCGAATTTGATATAGACATCTTAGCTCAGTTGGTAGAGCTGTTTTCATGTAAACAGAAGGTCCCGCGTTCGAGTCCCAGAGATGACAATATCTTTTTCTGTCTCCTTAATAAAATCTTATTTGAGCACAATGAACAAAGCGCGAATAACCAATTTTTCTATGTAATCAATTGAAAGAGAAGGGAAAACAATATTGATATTGTGATCGAATATTTTAGTAAAATGAAGTCTCGTAAGCATGTTTAGTATTTGGTGTTTTATGTAGGGTGTTCAATACAAAACCGCCCCGGGTGCCAATCTACCCTACGCCGCCACTGGGCAAGCGAAACCGATATGAAATTGACGGGGTTCGGAAATTTCTGTCGTTTTTCGGACGAACGCAGCTCTTACGACGACGGTGCAGTTGTTGTTCGAACTTCCAACCACTATGGATTATTAGGTTATCTTAAAAAGACTTATATTATTATAAATTGGTTTAATAATATGGGCACGCGTTGACGGCGAAGGGCTCCGCGGCCAGTTTCCAGTAAGTTGTTTCACGTCGAAAGGCTCTCCCGTCCGATGGGTACACTCGGAACACTCAAAATTTATTTTTTTATGATTACAACTTATTTTATTTAAAATATTGCATTCTAAGTTTTTCAAACAATATTCAAATAAAAATAATAATAAAGATATTGAAAAAAAATCAAATTTAATTTTTAAAAAATTTAAAACTTTAAAAGATCGTACACAAAAAACTGACAGGCTGCTGGTCGGCAAACGAAAGAAGTCATAAATGGGATGATTTAGACTACAGGTTTTCTTTAGTTCCGATCTTGTATTCGATGTAATCGATGCAGCAGGGCAAGCGAAACCGATATGAAACGGACGGGGTTCGGAAATTTCCGTCGTTTTTCGGACGAACGCAGCTCTTACGGCGACGGTGGGTTGGTTGTTCGAACTTTTAACTACTATGGACTATTAGGCAATCTTAAAAGGACTATTATTATTATAAATTTGTACAAAAATATTAACACGCGACAGCGGTGAGGGGCACCGCGGCAGGTTTCGTAAGTGGTTTGGCGTCTAAAGGCTCGCCTGACGGATGGGTACACTGGAAACTCTTAAATTATTTTTTTTTATATTTTTCGATTATTTGTTTAAAATATGGCATTCAAAGTTTTTAAAAATATAGTGAAATAAAAATAATAATAAAGATAAACGAAAAATTTTAAAAATAAAAAAAAAACTTTAAAAAATCGTACACAAAAATTTGCCAGGCTGCTGGTCGGCAGACCGCAAAATTCTTATATGGAATGATCTGGACTATAGTTATTCATTGGTTTCATTCGTGTAGTCGATGACGTAAAATCGACCAATTTTTTCCCCACTTTGACGCCGGCTGCCTCCGAACTTGCCAGGCTGCCGGTTGGCAGACCTGCTTTTTTCTCATTTTCTAATCGACCTTTATCATATGAGACCATTCCCGTTCATGTAGTCGATGACGTAATTTAGACCAAAAAAATCGCTGACTATTTCCATGACTGCGCGGCTCCTGCCAAGAGGCGCACCGGCAGACCAGCTTTTTTAAGGTTTTCTAGATGCCCATTATCACTTAAAAGTAGTTTCATCCGTGTAGTCGATGACGTAGGGTTAACCTATCTCCCCTCCCGGTCTATAATTGTGATGTTTCAAAGTAACCTGCCAAAATCCCGATATGTCAGAAATATGATAAATACAATAAACTGCACTTTAGCATATCTATAATAATTTAACATTGAGGATTTTCAGATAAATAATAATCATAATAATTTGCAGATAAAATGGCTGCAGGATTTTTAGCCATGGAAATCGTACATTTGGAGGAAGAAAATCGGGGACGAATCCCATTTAGGATTCTGCGAGATGCGCAAAATCCGATGGAAATAGGGAACACAGAATTTATAAATTTATTCAGAATTTCAAAGGATATTGGCTATTTCCTCATAGAATCTTTATCCCCCACCCTACAACCGAAAAGAAGGCATGGATTGTCTGTTCAATCATAGGTAATTTAATTTAATTAATCTATGTTATATAATATTTTGTAGTTTATATTAAATGTGTATTGTAAATGGACACATAGTCTGTAATACACAAAAAGGTGGGTGCTACATTTAATTAACATGGATATGTATATAATCTATGAAAAAGAAGGTACGGTATTAATGGTTGAATCTTACACAGGTACTTACTGCCGTAAGGTTCTACGCGGTGGGGTCTTATCAGCGAGGTATAGGCCACGAGTACGGCTTGGCAGTCAGTCAGTCGTCTGTTAGTCATAGTCATATGCATATCAAATGTTTCATCGGCTATCAGCCAAACATTCCAAAAGTAATGGGTTAAATTTCCGTCGACTGCCGCAGATAGGCAGAAAGTCAGGCAAATCTTTCATCAGGCAGACAATCCTTTCCCTGGATCTATAGGAGCCATCGACTGCACTCACATTTCCATCATTGCTCCTGCAGAACAGGAACACGTCTATTTTAATCATCATGGATATCACTCCTTAAATGTGCAAATGATGAGCTCGTGATTTGGATCATTCTTTGTGTAATTTAATATGCACAAGAAAGTCCTATATGATTGTTCAGGATCTCAACTTCCGCTCTCCTGACAAAGCAATCCGGCGTGGTAACACCAGATTCCAAGGGAAGTGTGGCTGGAGTAACTCTTCAATAATAACTCCAGCTCTTGAATAATTGGTCTTTATTGAAACAATAAAAGACCCGTAGGGTAGCTCATGTACGGTGAGCCCAATGATGCTATCTCTCTCCGCGGTTTTATAACCCACATGAAGTGAAAACCTGGCAGCAGACGTTTTGCCCAAAAACGACCCGCCCAAGACGGATGGTAACAAGAGAAGAAGGAATTAAAAAATCCGTGGCAATACGAAATCGCCCTGGCAATTGCCAACACAAAAAATGTTGCCACAACCATTAGGGTGACAATCACAAATATTAATATTTCAGTACCTGAAATCTTAACATATTCCCGCCCAAAACGAGTATTAAGGAATAGTCGTTTTTCATAAAATAATATATTAGAAGAGATTGCAACATTGGTACTCAGAATTTACCCAACGAGTTCACATACAAAAATAAACAATATTCAATATATGGATATCAAAATAATAACAAAAAACTTATAACTAAGTATATAACCCTATGTCAGACTTGACATTAAAAAATGAAAGTTTAATAACGTAGAACCTTCTGGTGCGCTGCACCCACTTATGTGAAAATGGTTTAACACTTGGCACTGATGAGCCTGACGGCACTTTGATTTACACATCACATCACTTTTAGCGTTGTAATTGGTTCTTAATCCAGGTTGGAGGAAGCATCCTCCATGGGAAGTAGACAGAGCTGTGTCACGGCTCTTTTGGTGACACCTCTGGCCGTCCTCAAGGAGACGACGCGGACGCGTCCGTCTTGGCCAGGGTGGATCTCCGTCACTCGCGCCATTCTCCAGTACTGCGGAGGTAGCTGGTTGTCTTTGATGATGACCATGTCACCAGGCTGTAAACTGCGTTGACGTCCTTCTTGCCATTTGACTCGGTTCTGCAATTCTGCTAGGTATTCCCGGCTCCATCTGTGCCAAAAAGATTGAACAACGGTAGACATCTTTTGGTAAATATTAAGCCTGTTTGTAGGCAGATGATGGATATCAAGCTCAGGCAATGCTAACAGGTTGTCGCCAATAAGGAAGTGTGACGGAGTGAGGGCGTTTAAGTCATTTGGATCTGATGTTAATGGAGTCAGAGGACGGGAATTTAAACAAGCCTCAATCTGTATTAGTATGGTATTCATTCCTTCGTATGTCAAAACAGTTGACCGCATTGCTTTTTTTAAATGCAACTTGGTCATTTTAACTGCACTTTCCCAAAGTCCCCCGTGATGCGGTGAGCGGGGAGGCAAGAAGCTCCAGCTAATATTCTGCTGGGCCAAAAAATTATGGATTTCTTTATCAGATGCCTTCAAAAAATCAAATAGTTCAGTAAGTTCCCTATAACTACCTGTAAAGTTATCAGTAAAGAGTCGTGAGGGTTTTA
This sequence comes from Limnephilus marmoratus, assembly GCA_917880885.1. Classification (NCBI taxonomy): domain Eukaryota; kingdom Metazoa; phylum Arthropoda; class Insecta; order Trichoptera; family Limnephilidae; genus Limnephilus; species Limnephilus marmoratus. Next base: position 47,845,612 of record OU862921.1, on the reverse strand, counting down.
CCCCTCCTAGCTATAAATCTTTTCAATGCATTCATAAATGCCATTGAAGTTAAATTAGTCACTAATTCTAGGTGAATTGCCTTCGTTGAAAAACAAATAAATAAACATATGTAAGATTTTACACTCTTAGCATTTCTGGTTAAACCAGACTTAATTAAAATTGAACCTGCAAAATCTATGCTGGTTACATAAAATGGTCTATGGATTCGGAATCGGTCAGCAGGAAGGTCACCCATGAGCTGGCGACATTCGCGCGGACGGACTCGGAAACATACAATACATTTATGCAGTGCTCGCTTCACTGCGTTTTTACCATATATTGGCCAAAAACGTAAACGCAGTAATGCGAGCAGAGCATTACATCCTAAATGTAAATTCTCATAATGCAGATGGGTTATTATTAAGTCAGTCAACTTATGATTTTGTGGTAACAAAATTGAATGTTTTTGAGAAACTGAGGTAATATCGGATTGTGATAGTCGACCTCCAACACACAACAACCCATCCTGCATAAAAGGATTTAGTGCCTTTACTTTGCTCTGCCTAGATACAAATCCTCCATTACTCACAGACGCTATTTCATCATGAAATGCGAATCGCTGAGCGTTCAAATTCAATACATGCATGGCATGTTCCAGTTCGCTTACAGAAAGCTCGTCGACCCGCATCGGTCTTCGTTTAGAACAGTTATGTATGAAACGTAACATATAAGCAACTACGCGCCTCAGTCGTCTTAATGAAGAATAATTATTAAATATTTCCCTATTTCTAAAAGATTTTTTATTAAAGCAGAAAATTTTCCTCGGTACCCGAATATGATTTGCTTTACGGAGACTCAGCGTGTAAATCTGCCAGACCAATAAAAGGTCATTGGGTAGCTTGTCATCCCAGGATGTTTTTAGCTTCCACAATCTTTGCATAATTATCTTACCGACAATGATTACTGGGCCTACCAGTCCTAAAGGGTCAAACACTTTTGACATTAATGATAAAACTTGACGTTTTGTTACTTCTAACTTTGAGTCTATGCTTTCTACCTGATAGGTAAACTCATCAAGTTTGGTGTCCCATATTAATCCGAGAATCTTAGCTTCATTGGATTCATTTGGCAATAATTCTAAATTATCTTTAGAATCATTAATCGAGGGCGCATTAGACCTCCATTTTCTAATCTCCATGCCTGCTGTAGCAAGCGCATTAATGATTTGTGATTTAAGCAAGTGACAAGTATCAATGGAGTCACTACCAGAAAGAAAATCATCTACATAAAAATTTTCCTTAAGGGATTTACTAGCTAATGGATGAGTAAATGAAACGTCATTACCTAGCTGATGCAGACAACGTATTGCTAAATAAGGCGAAGGAGCCAAACCATATGTCACCGTGTTTAGCGTATAGTGTTTCGAACAATCCTCCGCATCCTTTCTCCATAATATACGTTGGTAATTTCTGTGTTCCGGGTTGATATTAATTTGGCGGTACATTTTTGCAATATCTGCAGTGACTGCATATTGATGTTTTCTGAAAAATACCAAGTGGCAAAATATATCATTTTGAATGGTGGGCCCAATCATTAGAGCACGATTCAAAGAAATCCCTCGAGCGGGTTTAGCCGACCCGTCAAAAACAACACGAATTTTAGTAGTTGTGCTTGATTCTTTAAATACAGCGTGATGTGGTAAATAATAAGTAGTTTCATCACGTATTGGCGGTTCACATTCAGTCATGTGACCTAACGCAAGATACTCATCAATAAATTCCGAGTATTGTTCCTTTAAACTAGGTTGTCTTAAGAATTTCCTTTCCATTGACACCAATCTACTTTTAGCAATACTAAATGATTCTCCTAATTGAGATAAGTTAGATTTAAATGGTAAGTTCACTACACATCTACCATTTGCATCGCGTTTATGCGTGCCTTTGAAAATCTTTTCACATTCACTATCTTCCAGAGAGTGATGCTTACTATTTTCAATTTCTTCAACCTTCCAAAACCTTTCTATTTGATTCTGCAAAGAATTTAATGAAATATGACAAACTTTAACTGGCCTCGTATTTTGACGCCTCTGTACAGCTCCTGATATTATCCAGCCTAGCTCCGTTCGATGCAATGTAGGTTTATCCTTTCCTAACTGTATCTGATCCGTACGAACCACCTGCCAGAATATCTCTGCTCCGATCAGCATATCAATAGCAGCTGGCTGGTAAAACTGCGGATCAGCTAACTGGATGCCGTCTGGAATGTTCAACATTTTTGGATTAATCAAGGTCTGTGGAAGATTGCAAGAAATCTCATCTAATACCAAACAAGATATTTCATCCCGGTATTGAGAACATAATGATTTAAATTTAATGTCAACTGTTTCCTTTACATGAATTAAATTATTATGCAAACCTGAAACAGGTATATTCAACTTTGTACAATGCAAATTTAATCTTTTACAAGTATCCTTTGTAATAAAATTAGACATTGAACCCGAATCCAAAAGTGCGCGTATTTTGTGTGTTCCACCATACGCGTCTTCTATTTTTACTATTATGGTAGATAGTAAAATTTCCCGCCCGTTCATGTCACTATGACATGCTAAATTTACTGGTGCCTCCGACTGACCCTTGCCAGTTGAAGTACCCGCTTGTACATTATCAGTATTGATATGTAACAGAGTGTGATGTTTTCGATCACAAACACTGCATTTTTCCTTCCACCTGCACAACTTTGAAAGGTGCCCCGGTTTTAGGCAGTTATAACATAAATTGTTCTCTGAAACGAGCTTTCTTCGTGCCGCTGGTTCTTTGTTAACAAATATTTTGCAAGAATAAATGAAATGACTGTCATTACACAGCATACAATTAACGTTGCTCGACGCTAACGTAACCTTGTTTGTAGACTTCTTTTCCTTAAAATTAAAAAACTTTGCTTTTGTTGCAACTGGTTCCGATTTCTGTTGCATTCCACCAATATCACCTTGGATAGTTTCCAGGATCTGAGACCTTTGTGAAATAAAATTGCTAAACTGCACGAACGTAGGATAAACTTCGTCGCATTCTAATGATTCCCAAAGGCTACGTGTGTGATTATCTAACTTTGAGGTTAGAATATGAATAATTAAAGTATCCCAATGTTCGGTTGGTAGCTTAAGGTTGTGTAAAGCTCTCAAATGAATGTTTGCTTGATCAATTAAATTCCGTAATTCATGATGATTCTGTCGTTTTAACGGTGTAAAACTAAATAAGAAATTCAAATGTCTATTTGCTATAAGTCGGACATTTTCGTATCTCGAAATAAGCATTGTCCAAGCTGCACTATAATTATCCCCGGTTATTTCTAGAGAACTAATCAAATCAAGTGCCTCTCCGGACACATAACTAATAAGGTAATGAAATTTCTGAACATTATTTAATTTACTGTTATCATGAATTAAGGCAATGAACGAATTTTTAAAAGTCAACCATTTATGGTTGTCACCTGAAAACACTGGTATAGAGATTGGTGGTAAATTTACTGATATATTTGGGACATTTTCAATCTTCTTAAATTTTGATAACATTTCCTGTCCTAATGCAATTACATTAAAATATGTACCTTCAAAATTATCCCTCGCGTCATTATCTTCTGATTTGTTCAATAAATCAATCTCCAGCTGAATTTTGGAGAATTCTATCAGAGAAGGTTTAATGGCGTCCAACCTGGCTGACAACACGCCAGGTGTAATATCATTTTCGTTGCTTAAATAGGTTTCGAATCTCGTTAATGAACCTTTCAAAACCCCGCGCCGTTTAATCAACTTGTCGAGTTCCATTTTTTACAAACGAAATAACACTAACTTGATTTCAAAACTGAATACACAATACACAACGCGACAGTTTGACGTAAACAACAATGAATAATACCATAAATAATATACTTTGGATCATAGAGAAACCACTCACAATACTATAGCATACAAAGACGAAACTTGCAACCGCGTGGCTAGAAATGTAGGTAGGCAAAAGCAAAGTTATTCGGCAGACTGAATACAACAATAAAAATTATTATCACCAACAAATTTATGCTATGTAATATTGAAAGCATCTGATTATGAACACCCGAATGTAATTCGATATAATCAATACGAAATAATGTGGCATCTACACAGATTTTTAGCTTTTTAAATGGAATTTGAAAGGACAATGAAAGGAAGGCTACAACCTGATTTGCTGTGCATGCGAGCGTCGTGATGAGGCTCGCTTGATCAATCCAATGATGGTGATGAGGACGCCGACTGGACCACTCCGATGATGATGAGGCCTGACTGGGCCACTCCAAATAATGATCTTCCGTCTCAAATGGATCAATCCAAATAATGATCACCCAGCTTGAATGGGTCAATCCAATAATGATCATCCGGCTCGAAGGACCAATGTTCAGGATCTCAACTTCCGCTCTCCTGACAAAGCAATCCGGCGTGGTAACACCAGATTCCAAGGGAAGTGTGGCTGGAGTAACTCTTCAATAATAACTCCAGCTATTGAATAATTGGTCTTTATTGAAACAATAAAAGACCCGTAGGGTAGCTCATGTACGGTGAGCCCAATGATGCTATCTCTCTCCGCGGTTTTATAACCCACATGAAGTGAAAACCTGGCAGCAGACGTTTTGCCCAAAAACGACCCGCCCAAGACGGATGGTAACAAGAGAAGAAGGAATTAAAAAATCCGTGGCAATACGAAATCGCCCTGGCAATTGCCAACACAAAAAATGTTGCCACAACCATTAGGGTGACAATCACAAATATTAATATTTCAGTACCTGAAATCTTAACAATGATATTATAATAAAAAATTAATATTTCAGATTTGTGACGAAAACGTGGTCATTTTAGATGTAAATGCACGATATCCTGGTACGCGGCACGATAGCCAGATTTGGGCCAATTGTCCAGCTCGACGAATCATGGAGCTCTGGCATGAAAGAGGAGAAAGAAAAACATGGCTCTTAGGTAAAAATAATTGTTTTTTTGACAACACTTAAATTACAAAACCCACATTTTGTGTTTTTATTGATGATTTTTCAATAGAAATAAGTACATAACAATTTATATTGTATTCTCTCGACATATAATAGGAAAAATTATATTCTATTCATAGATATTGATTAAAACAACATAACTTATATTTATAATAAAAAATTAATATTTCAGATTACACTGAACATTATCATTTCAATAAATTTGTACTTAACAGGAGATTCGGGCTACCCTTTAGAACCATGGTTGATGACACCTATACCAAATTCAGCCATTGAAAGTGAAAAGCGATATACGGACGCACACTGCAAAGCTCGGTCAGCTGTGGAAAGGTGTTTTGGTGTTTTGAAAGGGACTTGGAGATGTTTATCGGCCCAGCGCGGTATTTTAATGTGCGAACCTGTACGAGCGTGCCACATCATCAACTTGTGTGTCGTATTGCACAATCTGCGGAGGATGAGTAGAATGGACCTTGAGATAGATAACCAGCCTGAAATAGAAAACCCATTACCCATTGCAGAAGACCACGAACTTCCGAGGACACGTCTTGCTGAAGGAAGACGTGTCAGAAATCAGATAATCACTTCTCACTTTACACATTAACAGCGCTGATTTCTCAAATTTAAATCATGACAAAATACATTCTTTTCAAACAAGTGTCATTTATGTTACAACTCTTTTTAATGATGTCTACCAACCATTTTGCCAGCTCTGTTTTGTTTTTGCTTTAACTTTATAATCATGTGTATCTGTGTATGTGTATGTGCCTTCTCTCTTTTGCTGCATTGTTAATATAAGTTTGCCTATTTCCCCGATTTATGGAAAAACTGTTATCTCACACCTGTTGTTACAATAACTACGGGCTCGAACCGCCTTGTTACGAACAGGTACAAATTAATAATCACCATGATTAGGACACAACAACAATGGTTCAATTTAAATACTTTCAAAAACCAAATTATAATACAAACCTCCGGCTAGCGTCCCTCAGGGATATCGTGTTTTCAGTTCGTTTGGGATTTGATTCAAAACGACTGTCGCTTTATTGTTGGAATAATTATATATATATAGGGTTTTAATAAATGAAAAGATCTCTTGTCGCTTTTAAATAATTGGTGAATTTATTAGTGACTCGACGCTTCTAGGAAAAGCTTTTAATCTCTTTGTGAACTCAAGGTTAATGATTTTAAAATATAATGAAAGGGATAAATGGAAAACACAAAAATAAATAATATTACGTACGTTACAATGTCACGGGCAGCATCGGGGTCGCCACTGAGTTGATTTGAATATCAAATTTAACTATATTTTGAATTACGTGTCCCAAACAAATGTTGGAATCAAAAAGGCGGTCGGCAATATGCACCAAGAACCGTCCCTCACCACAGTTAAACCCAGAAGAAAGCGCCAGGGCTCTCCGCCCCGTCGAAAAGGCTGCTCGGCCCCCTCCCGAAATCCGGGCCAATCAAAACGTTTCGCAAATGTTGCCAACTAATGACAACTAATAGTAAATATTTAGTACCTGATGACGGAAATAATGATATAGGGGTGGGAAGTTATAATTCAAGAAAGTACTTCATAACACTGTATTTAAAAAGGGTGATATTCATGATGTCACTAATTACCGACCCATTTGCATGCTCTCAACTATCCCCAAACTGTTTGAAAAACTTATCCTTGACAGAATCTCCATACATATTAATAACAACCTAACCAACATGGCTTTATGCCGGGCAGATCCACCCTAACAAATCTTTCCTTGTATGAACAGTTTATTGCATGCTCACTTGAAAATAAAACCCAAGTAGATTCAATATATACAGACTTTGTTAAAGCCTTTGACAAAGTTAACCATGAAATTCTTCTCAACAAACTTAGTAAAATGGGAATAGAGGGTAAACTATTGGAATGAATAAAGAGTTACTTAACCAATAGAATTCTCCAAGTAAAAAATAACTCTTACCTATCACATAAATTCATGGCTACTAGCGGTGTACCTCAAGGGTCACATTTAGGCCCAATACTGTTCCTACTTTTTATAAATGATATCATCAATGTTTTTGATAATAATGTTGAAGTTTTGCTTTTCGCCGATGACTTAAAACTATTTAAACTCATAAAAACAATAAATGACTGTATTCACATTCAATCAAATTTAAATAAACTACAAGACTGGTGTAAAACTAATAAACTTTATCTGAATATAAGTAAATGCCAGATAATAAGGTTTTTCAGAACAAATCAACCCCTTAACTATCAATATAAAATTAATAATGTTTCCCTCACCTCTGTCAGTGAGATTAATGATCTTGGTATTATTTTCGATACCAAATTTTACTTTATTCCACATATAACTACAGTAACCAATAAAGGATTAAAAATGCTTGGTTTCATTCTTCGAAATGGCAGAGACTTTAAAAATATTTCAACATTAAAAATCCTATATTCCTCTCTAGTTCGTAGTCAAGTTGAATATAATTCTTCTATTTGGTCCCCTCACTTCAAAATCCACTCCGATTCCATAGAAAAAATTCAGCATAAATTCTTAAGATTCATTAACTATAAACTTGGTCTACCAATAGAATCAATAAATTACAATCACTTGATGAAAGAATTAAACTTACTCAAACTTTCAGATAGAAGACTTATTTCCGACTTGACTTTTATTTTTAAAATTGTTAATGGTATTATAGACAGTCCTGATTTATTAAACCTAATTACCTTCCACATACCTACTAGAACTACTCGATCCAAAATTCTTTTTAATTGCAACAAAAATATCAGGACTGAGTCATCTAGATACTCGCTTATACCTAGATTGCATGCAATTGGAAATGCTTTCTCAGAAGTAGTAGATGTGTTCAACTGCACCGAATATAGTTATAAGAAGGCTATAATATCATACCTCAATGACAATAATAAATGTTAAATAATGTTCGTCTGCACGGCGTCTATATCATACTCTAATATAGATTCCAAACTGCTTGTTTTATTTATATTTACTATCAGATAGTTAAGTGATAGCTAATAATGTATAACTTTTTTTCAAAATTATTATTTTTAAACCAAAGATTTATTATTGATTCTCTAACTGGCAGCCCTGATAAGCAGAACTAATTAGCAGTACCTGTAATCATTTCAAACTTCAGTAATTTCAACTGAAGGTAACAATAATATCATTACTAAGTTATGTGCTCCATTTTAGCCAATTCCTAGAATCAAACAATATGTACAAATAAAAGTAAAGTAGGTATATTATACTTGATGTTGAGAATTTTTCTAAGAATTCACCTTAATTTACTTATGTTTATTCTGCATAAAAATGTGTATTTTGTACGAGCTCATACTATTTTTTTCTTGTTGTAAAAAATATTTGTATCCCATAACTTAATACTAGTTGTTATCATACATATGTACTTTGTTTAATGTATATATTATCTTTGAAATTATCCTCCTATGTACCACTATGTATCACCGGATTGTAATAGCCATTTTATGGCGTTGAAATAAATAAATAAGTAACCACCATTTTGTTTAAAAAGAAAAAACTATCTTTCATAATATTATTTTCTTTTAAATGACGTTTACAATTATTATACATGTTATTATTTCATAAATTTGAGATATTCAAAATTAAATTCCAGCTATGTACTGTTATATATGTAGTGTAAAAAGAATATATGATGCAAATTTGAATGGTAGAAGAAGTCGGGGACGCCCGAGGAAGACATGGCACGATCAAGTGAATCAGATACTTGAGACGGGCCATGTCAAAAGTCAAAATAATAGAAGAGTATGAATGAGACAATGTATGAATGTGAGTGAGGCAAAGAGTGTGTGCCAAGACTGAGTTGTTTGGCGGTTCGTCCTCTCTGCCTACCCCTGCGGGGAAACGGCGTGATGGTTAGTTAGTTACTTTATGTACTGTTTAGGTTAGACACTCTTCTAGAATTGTCTTTATGTTTGTTTACTCTCATTTTCTGTATTATTTGTAAACAAGTTTGTTTCTTCAATGTAACTATAGTTTAAAAAAAAATATTAACTATTTAAAATCAATATTATCAACAATTACATCCACAAAGCACTCTATTAGGGGTGAATTGCCTAATACAAAACCATTATATCAAAACAACTATTGTATCTATTATCAACCATTGTACGCATTATGTACTCGGTCCGCTCCGTTCACCTCGTTTTTGGTGGAAGCACTTGTTAAAGTGAAATGATCTCATCATCTATCTCCGTTTACTACCAGAACTGTGGTGGTATTAGGACCAAAACTCAGGGGCTATTAACTAATATATTATCGAATAATTATGACGTTATAGTGCTAGTTGAAACATGGCTTGTAGCAAGTGTAAATACGGCTGAATTCATAGATTCGCGATACACAGTGCTCAGACGAGATAGGGACCGTATACTTACTGGTAAGATGGACGGAGGCGGTGTGCTGATAGCAGTGCGCAAAGAGCTCGCAGATTCCCGGCTCGATGACTGGGAAAACAGTCAAATTGAACAAATCTTCGTATCTATTCCGGTAAGGTCTTTCAATCTTATCATATGTGCAGTATACATACCTCCTGTCTCACCACCAACGATTAATGATATTTTCTCCAAAAACTTGGAATCTGTATTTTCATCTGAGCCAAATAATATGTTTTGTGTAATAGGAGATATGAACCTACCTTCTCTTACTTGGTCATTTTCTGAAGGCTGCAGTCAAAGTCTTGCCTCCTCAAACACGGCTGCATCGCAAAATTTGCTTCATACAATGTCATTGATGAACTTGCACCAATATAATTGTATACCTAACCATAATGAAAAATACTTAGACCTCATATTCTATAGTTGCGAAACAAATGTTACACGTAGCAATGACCCTCTGCTTTCAGAGGACAGACACCACCCAGCCCTTGAATTTGACATATCCCCCGCTCAACCAAAAATCAATAACAAAAAAGAGCGTAGGCGCAATTTCAGGAAAGCTGATTATACTCAGATTAATAACGACATTAATTGTATTGATTGGTTATCTGAAACCGCAAATTTATCAGCCGAAGAAGCAGTAGATCGATTCTATTTAATAATTAACAATGTAATTGATAAGTTTATTCCAGTATTGGCACGACGAAATGACAAATTCCCCATATGGTTTACTCCCGAACTTATTAACTTATCACGAAAAAAAGATAAATTTTGGCTCAAATGGAAGACATATAAAAGTCTTTCTGACTATCGTAAATTTTCCTTCTTACGTACTACGTACAAAATATGGTCATACATATCCTCATTAAAATCATCTGATGGATATCCTGCTACTATGTCCTTCGAAGGGCGCAAATCTAATGATGCCCAAGAAATCTGTAATATGTTCTCTAAGTTCTTCAAGTCAACATTTGAACCCTCCTCTACCAATGACTCAATTAACATTGACCAACTTGAGGCCGTTCAGGACTCTGGACTTACGCACATTCAAACCATAGAACTAACGGAACAAGAAGTGCAATCAAGTTTAAAGTCGTTAGATATAAACAAAGGTGCGGGTCACGATGGAATACCGGCGTTTTTCTTCGTTTTTCTTTTTCGGCGTTTTTTTTCCTCAGATCTGCTGCGTCGTCACTGTATATTCCACTTACCATAATATTTAATAAATGCCTGAGTGACGGGGTTTTCCCTGATAGGTGAAAGTTGGCTTATATTATACCAGTCCATAAGGGTGACTCACGTCAAAAAGTCGAAAACTATAGGCCAATATCCATTCTCTCGGCGATCCCTAAACTCTTGGAAAGACTTGTCCATGATAATATGTATCCCCAGCTTGCCGCCAAAATTACAGAACAACAACACGGGTTTATAAAAGGCAAATCTACCATGAGTAATTTACTAATTTACTCAAATTTCTTATTCACTAGCATGGATCGAGGCCACCAGGTAGATGCAATATACTGCGATTTCAAAAAAGCTTTCGACAAGGTTGACCGCCTTATTCTTATTAAAAAAATATGTTCAACGGAATTAGGGGAAATTTATTACGTTGGTTTGTCTCATACTTGACAAAAAGACAGCAAACTGTATCATTACGAGGACATACTTCTACGTGGGAACCAGTTACTTCTGGTGTACCACAGGGGTCAATCCTGGGTCCGCTGTTATTTATACTTTTTATTAACACTGTTACTAAATGTTTCATGCATTGTTTATTTCTTTTGTACGCCGATGATATAAAAATATTTGCCATTGTTAGGAATTTAAACAATTGTTTGCTCATCCAAAGCGACTTAGTAAGGTTCGAAGCATTTTGCAATGAAAACAAAATTTTCCTAAGTTACAACAAATGTAAACAAATAAGCTTCACTAAAAATCACAACGCTATTATATACAATTATTGTATTGGAAACTATTTACTCGAGCGCGTTTACAGTATAAAAGATCTAGGCGTACTTTTTGATTCTAAACTCCATTTCGATGCGCACATTGAGAATATTGTGAATAAAGCTTACCGCATGCTAGGATTTGTCATCAGGAACAGCCGCGAATTTCGAAAACCTGAAACTTATCTTCTACTTTACTACACGCTGGTCCGTTCTCAACTTGAATACTGTACCTCCATATGGACACCACTTTACGGTGTCTATAAAGACAACATTGAAAGTATTCAAAAGAAATTTCTGCAATACCTCAATTACAGAATGAGCGCACCTAAACGGGGGTACATAAATATGCTCTCGAATTATAACGTCTCCACTCTAACTAACCGGCGAACATACCTTGTCCTCATGACGCTTTATAAAATCTGCAATAACGTTATCGACTGTCCTGACCTACTGAAACTAATAAACTTCAAAATACCACCCAGAGTAACAAGGCTTAACGACTTATTCCACATTAGCCGGACGCGTACAAATGCTGGTGTCAGGGATCCAATCAGAAGAATGTGCGAATCGTTTAATCAAAATCAAAACCTCAAGGATTCCGACTTATTTTTTGATATACGCAGTACTTTTAGTAGAAAATTGAAGGCTGTTTTCCTACAAAGTACAATAACTTAGACGTTGGCTTGGTTTATAATTTTAACTACCTTTCTTTTTTAAATTTCTGTATGACATTATTTTTTATCTATATATATTTTTGGTCTTAACATCAAAATTTTTCCAAAAACAATTTGTAAACTTTTATAAGGATGTTGCGCATTTTTTCATCTCTCTCTTTGTAAAATAATATTTACTTATGTATATGCATACCTACGTCTTTTCCGTATTTAAAGATAAAAATATTTGTATATGTTTTTATCTGCTGTTAATGTTAATTCGTGAAAAATAGTTTGGATGCAGGTGAATTCTCTATTTATTGTTTTGTATATTCTTGTTAATTAACATCTGTATCTGTATTTTCTCCTTAATAAAAAAATTTAAAAAAATAAAAAAATAAATAAAAAAAGAATTGCAAATATAATAGTGGCTAGATGCCCACAAATTAAAAAAAATAAATACCTTACATAAATTAAACACCACTTTATATTTTTATATTGTTTTTTATTTTATATGTATTTACACATCATTATACAAATACATAATAACATAACATACACAACTCAAATAAAAAGAAAACATAGAGAGATCAGAAGTAGAAAACAAAAATAACTCCTTTACATAATAATATATACACTGAAATCCTCACGGGAGATTGCAGTAAGGATATCATTATCTCTACTTATTACGTAAAAAGGAATATAATAAAACATTTGTTATCATAACAAAATTAACACTTTATGATATGTTATCAATTATTTAAAATAGTAAAGAGTTAAGAGTGAGACTGAAAAACGACCTTTACAAAAATAACTAAAAATGTTTGTGTCTTTCTACTTACTTCTTCTCTACTAGTCTCTTTAATGATAATGTAAGCTGCATGAACTGTTGTGCTCTCTCTACCCTGTCTCTTTCTCTCATCCTCTCTTGCCATTCCATGTCTCTTTCTCTCATCCTCTCTTGCCATTCCCTGTCTCTTTCTCTCATCATCTCTTGCCATTCCCTTTTTCTTATCTTCTCTTCCATTATTCTGGCCTCAATCCCCATTAAAAAATTCTAAATTCTCCACCGTCGCGGTTGACCTCGTTTGTGCATCTGCGAGTTGCTGTAAAAAAATTATTCAAACTTGAAATGTAATCAATTTACTAAATAGGAATAAGAAGGCCACACATAATATGCAATAGTAATGCCAACTCAACATAATAACGCCAACTCAACATCCTTAGTGTTTGGCAATGTTTAGTATATAATTCTCTGGTATTTATTTATAAGTTAAAAAATAAAATTTTGCCAAACTATATGACGAATACTGTAAGATAAATAGTACAGTCCATAGCTATCGTAGTTCGTATCGAAGCTGTAAAGACTTTAGGCTTCCTAAGACAAATTTATCGGGAACATTAAACAATATTTATTATAAAGGTTTTAAAACTGTTCAATGAACTCCCGGTAAATGTTAAGGAACTAGAAGTCTTGCAGTTTTTCGTGGGTTATGTCTAAATGTTGTGAAGTCCAAATTTTAGTAAGTATGTAAGTGAAAAAAAATAAAATTATAGTAGTTTTAGAATAAGGTTAATTAATATACTAGATTTAAGATGTACACACATTTTATAACTAAATAAAAATATACTTTAAAAAAAAAAAATTGTAAAGTCAGTTTTCCTCACCGATATGACACAATTCTGCTGATCCATCAGTTTCTGAAAAGCAGCTGCTCTGGTCTCACTTTGATCTGAAAAATTGAATAACTCGGTATAATTTACGTATTTTTAATTTTAACACTTGATCTTTCAATTTCTATAAAACAGAATTTATATGTACATAAATCAGCGGTCGGGAAACTTTTTTAACCATTACCCCAAAATATTTTCTACAACCCAATTGAAAGTATGTATATCAAGATCTGAAAAGTAGTCAGAAAACCGCTCTCTGAGTTTGAGATGTTTTATAACTGTATCCTTGATGTCATCAAAAGTAAAATTTTCAGTCTTCCAAAAACAAAACTAACTTTGAAAAAGAAGCTATCTTGTTCTGTTCTGCTGCTTTAGTCCAAACGCAGTATTTTGCTGGCTGAAATGATAATAATATTTTTTCCCTGCAATTTTTTTTTTTTTTTTTTTTCTTTTCTTTATTCATCATATAACTTTTTATACAGTTTTTACAGGTGGTTCGACTACCACGCTAGGCACATGCCCGTATTATGGTAGTCGAATTACTAATATATAATTATATAAATGTAAGAATTGTTATTGGTTAATTAATATATAGTTTAGTTAGGTACAATGTTTTTATATAACAATGACTACTTTAAGTGGTTTCAATTAAGAAGATTTATATAATAATAAACATATAAATAAACTATTCTTATTGTAGGCTGCTGTTTCGCTAAATAAAATAGGTACGTAAATACATGATAAGTAGATAAATAAATAATGACTCTACTTGTGGAGATGTTGAAAATAAGTCATCCAAATATAAATATTATTATGATAATTATCAAAAGATTTTTTTTTTAATTTTAATGTAATAAAAATTAAAAATAATAGTGATAAAGCAAATTTACTAACTTTAAATTAAACTTAACTCGTTGACTTCAGGCATTCTTTAAAATAGTTCCTCCCCTTTGTAAATAACCAATCCTGTACACTTTTGCTATAAAGCTTATCAGTTTTCGATTTCCTAGTATCAATACTCAGTGAGTTGAACATTTTGGGGGCAATATAGGAGAACTGTCGCTGTGCGAAAGTTGTTTTCGTTGTAGGAATTATACATTTTAGGTGTGACGAATACCGAGTGTGAATTTTTTTTTGTGTTTTTTCCATCGAATAGTTTTTCCATAAGAATATGAGAATTGTCTTTATATATAATTGTCGAATGTCTAATACTGTGAATTTTTTAAAAAGTGGCTCGGATGGGTGTGATGGGTTACATTTGAATATTATCCTTAGCAGAAGTTTTTGAATAAGGACCATGGGATATAGAATTGACATTGCACACCCTCCCCATCCCACAATACCATATGTAGCAATTGATTGAAAAAGTGCAAAGTAAACGCATCTCAGTGTTTGTAGGTTAAGAATAGATCTGAGAGAGTAGAAAATGTAACATAGTTTGCGAAGCCTTTTTGTTGTAGAATTGATGTGTGCCTCCCAACGCAGTTGATTGTCAATAATAACCCCCAAGTACTTAATTTCGTTTGATATTTTTAGGTCATCGCATGAACAATTTTTGTGAAGTGATGTAGGCGTGTTAGGGGAGTTTTGGGGGAGGTTTGGTTTACGTATAGAAAAAAGTAGGTATTTTGTTTTATCAATATTAAGAGCGAGGAGGTTGGAATCTAACCAGTGTTTTACTACATTAATGCCATAGTTTGCTTTTTTAAAGGTTGACTTCAAATTTTCACCTTCAAATACGATAACCGTATCATCAGCGAATGATATTATAGTGCCACCAGTATTCAGATTGCATAAAGAGTTAATGTATATTAAAAAGAGAAGTGAGCCTAATACACTGCATTGGGGAACGCCATACGTGATTGGAAAACTTGAACTTCGGTATTTTTTAACGGAATTGATAATAGTTGACTGGGATCTGTTTGTTAGATAGCTCTTGAACCATTTAAGCGGAATCCCTTTTATTCCTATCTGCAGAAGTTTTTTCAGAAGTATGCGGTGAGATACAGTATCAAAGGCTTTAGCTAGATCCAAGAATACAGCGAGGGGTTAACGACTTTTATCGAGGTTGTCAGATATTAATTTAGTAAAAGTTGCAATTGCATCTGAGGCACTACGACCTTTGCGGAAGCCGTATTGATTTCTTGACAGGATTCTACGTTTTACCGTTTTTTCAATTATTTTTGAGATCGGACTCAGCAAGGATATTGGTCTATAGTTATTCACGGATGATCTGTCCCCTGATTTAAAGACCGGAATAATTGTTGAATGTTTTAGGGTATTTGGGAAAAGGCCAGTTCGAAAACTTAGATTCGTGAAATGTTCAAGGGATTTAGTGATGATTGGTTTGAGGTGTTTAATTAGTTTAGTGGATATATTGTCAATTCCCGTGGAGTGTGTATTTTTGAGTGAATTGATGATTTCATTGATTTCTTGTTCTGTTGTTGGAGTGAGAATGAAAGAGCTATAACTGATATTGTGCAGAGAGATATTGTTTGCAAGGCTATCTTCAGATGTTTTATTTTTATTAAGGATATTATTTGCTAGGTCTGATCCGATTGTGGAGAAAAATTAGTTGAAATGATTTGTGATTGTTTCAGAGTTTTCAGATGCATTTAATATTTTGTCTGCTATGGTGATCTTATTTATGGGTGTTGTCACTTTTTCTGTGTAGCATATTTCTTTGACAATATTCCAGATTTGTTTATTGTCATTAGCAGCTTCCTCTATCTGTTTCCTGTAATAGTCTTCTCTGGCCGTGCAGGTTATTTTTTTACAAGCATTTCTGTAACGTTTATAAAATAAGAGAGATTCATAATCAGTTGGATTATTTTTACAATATTTATGAAGTTTGTCACGCTTACGAATGCAGTGTAAAATACCATTTGTAATCCAAGGTTTTAGTTTGATTTCACGACTACTTTGGTTGTTGTTTGTTTTGGATGTAGCATTTTTTAGATGTTTATGAAGGATGTCGATGAGAAATTCACAGGCTAAGTTTGGATCACTAAGTTTATAAAAATTTGACCAATTTTCCTCGGAAACCAGTTTGAAGAGAGTATCATATGAAATTTTCTTTAGTTGTATAGTAGATTCCGGTGATTTTTGTATTTTATGGGAAATGGAGGTGATAGTAGCATAGTGATCTGTAACAGTGCATTGATATACTAGAGAAATGATATTTAGTTTGCATTTGGCAAAAACGTGGTCTATGCAACTGGCGGATAACTCTGATACACGAGTGGGGGCTGTAATAGCTGGTAGAAATCCTTGCAAAGTTAGTAGATTTATGTAATCGTTGGCTTGAGGATGCATTGTATTTATAATATTGATATTAAGGTCACCAATAATAAGGACATTTTCACGATCTCTAATACATACCAGAATTTCATTAAATGCTTTTAAAAATGGTGTTATGTTGAATGTGTTTGGTGACCGGTATATAGATAGAATAGTAACTTTTTTTTCTATTTCGAGTTTAAGACAATTTGAGTTAGTTAATGTGATTTCCTTTACAGAGTGTTGTATGTGATTTTTTATGTAAATTATAACGCCATGATTTTGTGATTGGTTATTATGTGTGTTGTAATGATTATAGTTTTTTAAGTTTTTAGGAATATAGTTATCTTTGATCCAGCATTCGCTCAAGATAAGCAAGTCAAAGTCTGAGTCAAGTTCTGTAAGTAGTATCATAAGTTCATTGAAGTTTTTGTTCATACTTCTAATGTTCATGGAAAATATTTTTAAGTTAGATTTATTTAGGGTTTTTTGAACTTCTATGGAACTATTGGTATCAATACATGGAATCTGCGACATGTTGTCCAAAAGATTTGTTATGTTATCATCCATTTATATAAATTGGTGTAGTATATATTACATAACAGATTGTTGGAATTTTGTTGGGTTTTGTATGAAGAACAGAAGCTGAAAAATAATTTGCGAGTAATCTAGAAAATAATTTTTGTGAATAGTTTTTACTGCTGGCGACCGTAGAAAAAAGTTTTGATATTTCAAGACATTAAAAATAAAAATAAAAATTATCCTATGTGGAATCTTCAGAGACAAAAAGCCAATTTGTCTGCGTTAGATACAAGAATTGCGGGTATTCCGATATCTCTGCGTACATAAATTTGTCCCGCTTTGACCCACGCATATTTAACTTTCTTTTCCTTAACAGCTTGGCGGGCCAGGTACCATAAATGACTTCCACGAAATGTCAGGTGTTCCGAAATGTAGACTGGAGAGCTCGGTCCGGCAATTCCCATGTTCAGTGTATTAAGCTTCTCTTCAGGACTGGATGCTTGTTTGTGGAAACTTTTAAGATCCGATAGCAGTTGGTCCCGGACATGATTGGAGGTCAATTTAAATATAATCGGTCCATTTTTATTTTTTTGTGAAGTCCTGCAGGCCGCTTCAATGTTTGAGGTATCCACTTTTGAGTGGATAGTGGTGCATATATTGTGGAATATATTTTTCAGATTTTCTCCGTTAGTTTCTGTGATTCCTCTCACCTCCACATTTTTGGCGCTTGAAGTTCTTTCGATGTTTTCGAGTTGGCCTTCTAGAATTTTGTTTTGTTAATGCAATTTTTTTTTCTTCTAAGTCCCGAACGCGGCAAAGAATGTCTTCGTATTGCTTGCTCATGAAGGTGATTGTGTCAAGTATTTTATTATTTTGTGCGATGATCGCATTTTGGCTTTTCATAAAGTCGCCATCCACTCCTGTAGGTTTGTCACCACTGACATCGCAAATTGGCGACTGCGCCTGAGTACCGGTGGTACATTTCTTGCACTTAAGTTGACTGCGCCGTTCCGTTGTTAGTCGTCGGTATGCAGTTTCTGTGGTTCCACCACAGAGAAGATGGTAGGCCCCTTTACACGCTCCGCACACAAAGGTCGTTCCCGACGATGTGCCAGTTTCAGGACATAATGAGCAGTTAGGCATGATTAGGAATTAGATTTCTGGTAAATGGTAAAGTTGGTATTTGTTTATTATTTAAAAATAAAACAAAATAATATGATCTTTTTTTTCGCCGGAGCAAGGATCGAACTCGCAGCGATACTGGCTGAGGAAGTTAGGCGGCAGCGACGCGTTAGTCCACAGAGCTACGGCCTCCTTGTGTTGTCTCGAGAAATTCACTCTTATATATTGTATTCCAATGTTTGTAATAATAAAAGTTTGATTTATCGGCGATAAACTGACACTTCACTGACTTGACTTAACCTCTCAAAATATCACAGTAGTACGGCGTGATTGATAATTGGTTTTGTTTATTATTTATATATGAGGGTTTAGTTTAGGTTAATTTAGGTTTAATTGTTTTTCGTTACGGTTGACGTTGTTGTTTATTTTTGCAGTACGAGATTAGTTTTTTTGCTTTAATAAACTATCACGATAACAAGCTTATTTCAAATTCACGATATTTTAATATTAAAGGCAATGTTCACAGATCTAGTTAGTAATTATCTAGATAATGTTGTTTAATCACTTTACAATATAGTTTACTAGGATAAAAGAGATTTATATTAGCA
Organism: Limnephilus marmoratus; assembly: GCA_917880885.1. Taxonomy (NCBI): domain Eukaryota; kingdom Metazoa; phylum Arthropoda; class Insecta; order Trichoptera; family Limnephilidae; genus Limnephilus; species Limnephilus marmoratus. The sequence goes on along the minus strand of OU862921.1, from coordinate 47,826,374 downwards.
AAAACTATTTTTTTTACGGATCACTTCAACAGTGCGTTTAATGTGTTAGCGGTAACACAAACCTTTCTTTGTTCAATATATTTATATTCTCAAATATGTCAGTTAAATATGCAAGTGTAAGTGGCCGATGCTAGAAACAACGATACGCAAGCACGCACACACACAACGCGCGTCTCTTACTTCTCACGCTGAATTGATTAAGTTTGTAAAAATACTAACACGTTTGTGAAATAGCAAACTAGAAAAATTTCCTTATAACCCAACATAAAACATTTTTACCCCATTTGGGGTAATTTACCCCGGTTCCCCGACTGCTGACATAAATGAATAAAACTTTTGATATTTTTATCTACTCCATGGACACAATCATATGCTGTGTACTTACATTTGATGGATGTGAACATATTTGTTGTTATTATAGGTATTAATTACCTGCTACATTTCGAGTTCTCCTCCTTGGTCGCTGCGTTGATGAATGTGGAGGGGGAAGGGGAGGTCGGTCCACTGTGCGAGGATTGGTCGGCGGAGAAGGGCTAGCCAGCAACTCTTCCTGCATATCACCACTAATGTTAAGTATCTCTACCACAATTTCTGAAACATTTAACTCAATGTAGTTGATGTCTGTAATAATTTTAATATTTGATCTTTTGAATTTTGTAAAATAGAATTTATGTGTATATAAATGAATTAAACTATTCATATGTATATCTAATTCATGTTATGGACGTGATTTTACTTGACATTGTATAAAGAATTACCTGCTACCAATCGAGGACTCTGGGTTGATGCATGGGGATTACAGTCTGGGAAATGCATGGAGTTGTCCACTGCGCGAGGAGAGGTCGGTGAGGTAGGAGGGGGGGCCACGGGGTTCAAAAACTCTACCCGCACACCACCAGTACCACTCGAAAAATACTGCATTTCTACAGCGTCATCCTCCATCAGTGCGAGAAGAGATCTCTGTTAAAGAAATAAACATGTCAAAAAAGTAACTTATGAAATTTCTTTATGTTTGATTACACACATTATGTAAACTAGCAAAACAAGCGGGGCTAAGGGCCTTTACAAATGAATAAAATACTTACGTCGTCAGTCGGAAGGTTGTCGGGCACACTGAATCCGTCGACAATCACATTGCCCATCAGACTTATTACCTTCTCCTCTAACGCAGTCAGTGAACCTCCGGCCAATACGTTCCCAGTCTGCAGGTTCTCTCTCCGCATTTTGGATACCTTTGACCTTACATTGGACTTTAATGCGGTCCACACCTGAAACGAATATTTCATTACAGTACACAAATCAAATACACTACAAAATTGACAAGTACTATTCTGCATTGGTAGAATAACTTACTTTTTGCCATTGTATTGTTGTCTTTTGTGGACCAGCATTATTTAATGTTATAGTTAAGTTTATCCAAAATGCAGCTAGAGCGTCCTTCCCATTTTTTCCTACAAATTTGTTGGCTGCAAATCAGTGGCGGACTAAGCCCGTCAGAGGCCCGGGGCGGCAAAGCTGAATGAGGCCCCCCCCTTTAGTTGAAAAAGTTGATGTAATTTTACAAGATTTTTATTCAGTTCACACGGGTCTCTGGTCCTGAGGGGCCTCCAAGCGTCTCCGTGTTCCCTTGATCAAATCTTAAACAAGGCACCAGAGTGAAAAAAAATTGTAATTTTTTAAAAATTTTATTTTTTAAAGGTGCATTTGTTAATAATGCTATCACCTAACATTTTAAGGAAATTCGTAAAATTGACGGAGATACATTATTTTATATGATACCGTTATTTGTTTGTATGTTTAATTATCCTTCAGCAAAACTTTGAACGATTTTTTCACGAAACTACGTTTTTCAACTTGATTGACAACATATTAGAAAAACTATATATCCGATTTGCATGCACCAAGTCTTAAACTGTGTTACGTTACGAAACTTACGGAATTGGGTTCCGTGCGAGGAGCTAGTGAATTGACCCCAGTGCACTAACTCGCCGCACCGCCCCTCTCCGCCCCCCCCCCTCCCCGCACGCGCGGTCCGTGGCCCGAGGCCGAACGGCACCCGGCAGTATTCCCCCGCTGCTCTTGGGCTCGGCAACAGTGTCCCCCGTGATTGCGCTAGGCGCTCTCCGTAAACTGAACTCGCGATGTTTTACTTTAATTGTGCATTGTGCTCGAAGAGGCTCACGCCAACCCAGTACCCGACTGACGACTGCCTATTTCCTGCTTGTGAGTACAAATGAACCTTGCTTCCCCTCTGTGTGTTAAGAACTGACATTTAAATTCACTAAATACGTGTAGAGAGTTGAGAGAGGTCCCCCCGTTATGATAGGATTATAGAGATAGCCAAATATCCATGTGTATAGTGCCGAGGCTGGCTTTTTGTATAACCCTGTTCACCTTTAAATGAATAAAACCCTTTACGTGCATAACAACTGTGTTCTCATTGAGGAAGGAGACCTGGAGATTTTGAGGAAAGGAAGGGAAGTAGGAATTTACAAGCGAACCACAAACACTCGCCCTGGGTTTAAGAGGGACCTTGCTCGCGCCGGCTGTGCTGAGCTAGCCGCTGGCCTGTTTATTGCATGTCCTTTCCAGGTTTTGGGTTTAGCGAATGGCCGCAAGTAGCGCCGATGCTAACACTGTCGCCCAACGTGTGGCAATTTTTTTTCCTCACCTCCCCAATGCCAACACTGGTTTCCAACTTAGGGGCAATTTTTTTTCCTCCCTCTTCACGGTCCCACAGTCTTGTTCTTCAATCAGCAATTGTTTAAACTTTATAATGTATAATGTTTTGTCTTGTTATTCCCAATTTGTCTAGCATTTCCATCAAGAACCCCGGCGCGATTGTAACTTCGAATTGCAATTTAAATTATTACGGGCACGATTCCTTCATTTTCGAGTCGTCACTCGACAAAAACATTATCACCGGTATTCCTACGTAAAGTGCTCAACCAAGAAAGTTGCCGTCGTGAATAATATAGTGTTTACAAGTGTCGACCGACTAAATTTGCTAGTTTCAAATACAAGTTAATAGTGGAAATGTACACAAATATTAAAAACAAAGTTATTCAACAATTAAAATCCTGTATATGATAAACCAATTACCCGCTTCGTTTCCCGAAAGTTAATTAACCAGTTATATTATAATAAACCTATTCCGCAAAGTGCTGGTCTGTATTTGATATCAACATATTTTGCGGGTAGGGGACTATTTCGCAAAGTACTGGCCTGCATATAAAACGGCATATTTTGCAGCTTAAGGGAAACAAGTGGATTAAATTCTTTCTACCTTTTGACAATTGGGCATTTTTTTGTACTTCTGCCGTCCGTTTCTTCCTTTTTTTTTTCATCTATCATCTTTCATAAAGAAACAGACGACATAATTCGAAAAATGCCTAGTTCGCGTTGACGTCGATTCCTCGAAAGCTAACATTACAACCATATGCATACTTCTGCATATAATCCTTGTTATGACGAAAGGAAGTTGGCGTGTAAATACCAATAATTGGTGATGCTCAAATCAGGCTACAGTTTAGCCACGTAAATAAAAAAAACTATTCCCCAAGACATTGTTGAATTTTCAAACAAATACTTCCACGAAAACTCATTTTTTATTTCCGGACTTTTGCAAATTTGCAAACCTTTTTCAAAAACATCGGAATAAATTCTAAAAACGTGTTCCATTAAGGTGAATCCCGGCCCGTGAAATTTTCATATCCGGACTTTGAAAATTTTCAACAAATTTCCAAAACATCTGGATTTTTTCACAAAATCACGTTTTTTGAGGCAAACCCCTGCCCAAATTTTCAAATAAACCAAACACTTTTTTTCAAAAACTTTTTGTAAAAAATACGTCCCCAGTGGTCAATCTCTGCCCAATTTCTTTCCAATTGCGAGCCTAGTTCTCACTTTTTCCAACATAAGGTCACTCTGACACGATCCTATACACCATGGAAGTTCCTCAAGTCACGCTGGGTATAATCCCGCACGTCTTTACTTCAAGAAAGGAAGAACTACTACAGGCCCTGAGAAATAGAAAGATTTCTCCTAGGAATAAATCCAAAAAATGCCTTACTCTATATGCTTCTTTCTACAACAAAAAATACATCAGAGGTTGCAATTTCAACCGGAAGTCACCTCGGAAATCATCACTACCCCCCTCACAGTCTCCGAAGCAAAACCCTTGGTGGTGCAAGCCCAGGAACCAACAAAAATATACGATCTGACATCCTGGAAAACGAAATACAACGGACTCACGGATGTGGAGGATTTAATCAACAGAATAGAAGAAACAGCTCAAGTCAGAGGAATTCCCGAAAATATCCTACACAGAAATTTCATAGACCTCATCGCTCCTGAAATGCTTACCTGGCACAGGATACATAAGAGAAAAACAAACTCATGGAAGGAACTCAGGGCGGCACTTTTAACAAGTTTCGGAGAAAAAAAGGCCCAACATAGAATCAGGTTATCCTTACTCGCTATCAAGCAGCACTTTGGAGAGCCTGTCGCTAGATTCACGCAGAGGGCAGAGGCCATCAATATTAAGCTTGCCCAACCCGTTCCTGAAGTGGAACTCCTCCCAGTTTTGATCGACGGTCTCCTGCCCAGATACGAAAACATCATAACTTCCCAGAAAATTTCCACGCTGGAGCAACTTAAAGATGTCTGCCAGCTACTGGAGGCATACCAGGATCGAAAGAGGGACGAAAGGTTCCCCAAGGAAAACTTTCACCCCAGCACTTCGTCCGGCATAAAACCAGAGCACAACGAAAAGAAATCCTGCTCTTTTTGCCACAAGGTTGGTCACTCCCAAGCCTCCTGCTTCAAGCAAGCTAAACTTTTATCTTCAAGAGACCCCCCATAACAAAAGGCGATCCGTTGATCGTTCTCCAAGAAGAGACGAAGGGAGGAAGTTTGGCAAAAGACCACGCCAAGACAATACTGAGACACCCATCCCGGACCTCAGATTCATCAAACCCCCTACAGACTTCTCCAGACCCCCGCCCAATTGGACAGCCAAGAGGACAAAAAACTAGAACCCAACCACCCGGACCATCCCCCCCATAGGCCGAAGGAATGGTTGGAATGGTTGGAACACGTCAAATTCTTCAAACAGGCCTTACCCCTCTCTACAGTTTGCTGCAAACAGGCAGTAGACGGTAGACCCTTCGCGCATTTTTCTATAAACAATGTGGTTTTTTCTGGTCTCCTCGACAGCGGCGCGTCTGTCAGCTATCTGGGCGACAACGCTCACACCTTATTCACAAACTGTGGTTTTAAAATGGAAGAACATTCTTCACATATCACCACGGCAGACAACACTTCACAACGTGTCATTGGTTCTCTTACCCTGCCGATCAATTGCGACACAAAAACAGTTCGGATCAAATTTCTGGTTGCACCTACAATCTCACAAAAATTTATCCTGGGAGTGGACTTTTGGATGGCTTTCAAAATTGCTCCACAGTTGTTTAACAACCCCTCCGTCCCTCCCCAAGTGAACGAAATCCGTACAGTAATACCGTACGAAAATTTGAACCCCCTACAAACAAATCAGTTGGATCAGATGATCAACAAGTTTGAATCAATCTCCTTCGAAAGGTGCGGTTTAGACTTAACCAACTTAGTAGAACACCACATAAAAACAACAGGCCCCCCAATCAAACAAAGGTATTATAACCTCGTTCCACAAAAATTAAAAATACTAGAAAAAGAATTGGACAATATATTAAGAATGGGAGTGGTGGTACCCAGCCGCAGTGCATGGACCAACCCCACCTTAATAGTTTCAAAGAAAGACGGCTCGGCCCGTTTCTGCCTCGATAGCAGACGCCTCAACGCATGTACAGTGTCAGACGCCTCGACAGACTTCGAAACGCTAAATACATCTCATCTATAGATTTAAGCAAAGCCTTTTGGCAAATACCTTTGGATCCCAGCTCCTGTGAAAAAACTGCCTTCGTAGTGCCTGGCAGGGGTATGTTTCACTTTAAAAGGCTACCCTTCGGTTTAAAAAACAGCCCAGCGGAGCTACAAAGGCTCATGGATAAATTGTTTGGCCCAGAGTTCGATAACAACTTATTTTGCTACCTGGATGACTTGATCATCATCAGCGATACTTTTGAAAAACATATACTCATACTAGAAAAGGTTTTTCAACAACTCAAACAAGCCGGTTTGACTATCAACCTAAAGAAATCGGAATTCTGCAAACATCGCCTACGATACTTGGGCTTCATAGTAGATGAAGAAGGCCTAAGAACCGACCCCGCAAAAGTTGCGGCTATGACAAACTTTCCCCGGCCCACGAATGCAAAAGAGGTAAAAGCTTTCCTCGGACTCACCGGTTATTACCGAAGATTCATAAAAAACTTCTCAACACTCGCGGCGCCGCTCAACAAAATCACGGGCGTCCGTAAAGGTACCAGTAACTTTGCCTGGTCCGCAGAGACCGAGTCAGCATTCAACTCCCTGAAGGAAGCTCAATCAGCCCCGGTACTGAATTGTCCTGACTTCAACCTCCCCTTTACGATCCATTCGGACGCATCAAACGTCGGAATCAGAGGAGTCCTCACTCAGAATTTTACGGACGGCGAACACCCCGTGGCATATTTCTCTCGCACCCTCAACAAGCACGAAAAAAACTACGGAATCACCGAGAGAGAATTATTAGCAGTCATGGAATCCATTCAACATTTCCGCGGATATATTGAGGGCAGTAAGTTTACCGTGGTTACAGACCATAGCAGCCTAAAGTGGCTGATCTCGCTAGACAATCCCTCTGGAAGATTGGCTCGCTGGTCGTCCCGCCTATCTCAATATATTATACCTTCGATGTCATCCACCGTAAAGGCGCGGATAATATCATCCCGGATGCCCTTTCTAGAATCGAGATTGCAATACTAAATGCCGAATCATCCAATTCTAGTCTCCCCACAAAAGATTTATGGTATCAAAAAATCTTCCAAGGATGCAGTAACAACCCACAAAAGTTTCCGAATTTTACAATTAAAAACGGACAATTATACCGCAACTGCAAGCCACCACTGTCAATCTTAGAGGATTATGCCTGGAAAATGGTAGTCCCTCTCGAAAATAGAGAACAGGTTATTATCAATAACCACAGTGCCGTAGACTCAATACACCCTGGAACTTTTAAAACATACAAAAAAATATCTCTAAGATATTATTGGCCTGGTTTATTCAAACAAGTTCGTTCATACATCTCCAAATGCGACATCTGTAAGGCATACAAACACAGTACGGCACCACCGTCTGGTCTAATGGGCAACCCCAAACGTGCCGATAGACCACTTCAATCCTTCTCAATGGACCTCATCGGACCTTTCCCTAGAAGCTACGCCGGTTACATGCATATACTCAGTGTGGTGGACGTCTTTTCCAAATATTGCTGGTTGTTTCCTCTGAAAAGGGCGACCGCGGCAGCAATAACCAAACTGTTAGAAAAGCATATTTTCATACCCTACGGTATTCCTCGTACTATAATATGCGACAATGGCAAACAATTTATAGCTCTAGAATTTAATTATAATAATTTATAATATATTTACCTGTTCAAATTACGCTTCTTGTGTTAACCGTTAAAACCGTTCATTTCTATATCATCTCAATCCAGTTCCAGTAAAACGAATAGAGCTTAGTGGAATCCATAAGTGAAACTGTTATCCAACCTCTGTGCAGAATAACTTGCTTTAAATTCAAACACAAAATCACAATTTTTAACCTTATATCAGTGACTCCTGCATATTTACTTGTCATCCTCGTTTTGACAGCTGTGATTGGTTGTAATCGCCGCCATTTCTTCTCGCAGCCTTGTCATTGGCTTATTGCTGTCACCGCCCATTCTTATTGGCCGTGATAACGTAAACAACTTCTAAAATATTTTAACAATTTGAAATGCCTCCTAAGAAGTTGCAGTCTGATGACTCCGAATTATTAAAGCATATCGATCTAAAATTCGACAGCTTTCAAATGTCTTTTAAATCTGAAATCCGAGACCTCATAAAGACAATAGATTTTATGTCAAAAAAAATCGACGATTACGAAGGAAAACTAAAAACTATGGACCTTCATCTAAAAGAAGAAAAAACAAAGTCAGTTAGGCTTGAAGGCGAGATTGCTGATCTCAAGAAAATTGTAAATCACCTCGACATAAGGAATAGTTACCACGACCAACAGCTGCTCGAAAATAATATTGAAATCTTCGGAATTCCAGAAAAAACCAACGAGGATCCTGCTGACATAATCTTGAAAGTTGCAACTAACGTGGGATATACAATAAACAGAGAAGATATTCTTTACGCCAGCAGGGTGAAAATACGCCAACATCCTCTACCCGATGGTCCTGGACCTGTTACCCCCCGTGACCCCCACCCCCGAAACATTGTGGCCAAATTTGCTAGCAAAAAATTGAAGGACGAATTGATTGCTGCCATCAAAAAGAAGAAGGGACTCAATTGCAGTAGTATAGGTTTAGTCGGAGGAAAAATATTTATTAACGACCATCTCACACGAAAAAATAAATATTTATTATGGTCCGCGAAAGAGTTTAAAATCGCTAACAACTTTAGTTTTTTATGGGTGCGAAACTCCAAGATATACCTAAGAAAGAACGAAACCTCTCCTGCAATCCTGATATCTTGCCCTGTGCAATTATCAAACCTGGTATAACTATAAAAACTTCTACCCTTCCTATCCAATTCACTTATGTTTCTTTAAATCATAATTACCTACCCTTTACTCCAGCGCACACATCACATCATAACAACACATTCATTATATCGGTATCAACAGCTAAAATGTTCAACAACCATACCTACATACTTGCTCATTCAGTATATTATCATTATCCAGCGATACACTCGCCGAATGCATATTCCAGTGGACTTGTGGCAGACAATAATAAATCGGTAATTTACTTCATTCTCCAATGTCTGAAAAAATAATAATTTTCTACCAAAATGCACGTGGCCTTTGTACTAAAACGAACGAGTTTTATCACAATGTTCTGATAAATGAATTCGATATAATTTTAATTACTGAAACTTGGTTAGTAGACAGTATATCTGATAACGAGCTCTTCGACTCCAGGTACAATATTTACAGAAAAGACAGAGACACGTCCCTCACGGGTAAAACCAAAGGAGGTGGTGTCGCAATTGGTATTAAAAAAAATTTACTGCATATTCACACGAGTCATGGAGCTCGGAAGCTGAGGACATTTGGATTTCAATAGTACTAAGAGACCCAAAACGTCGTATATTTAATATTCACATCTGTTGTTCGTACTTACCCGGAATCGGTCCAAAGCTCTCAAACACTCAGCGATTATCTCTTCTCAACAGTCATACGTCCAGAATATCCGATCTAACCACAAACTATCCAAATGATATCTTCCTTTTAATTGGAGACTACAACATGCCTAATATCAGCTGGAACACCACACATCATCCCCGCGGTACTGACCTTTGCTCCACCACCCTCCTTAACTGCCTATCTTATTCGGATTTAAAACAATATAACCACATTCCAAATAGGCATGGTAGAACACTTGACTTAGTGCTCTGTAACACCACAGTCTGCGTCTCTCCTGCCGACTCCCCTCTGGTTCAGGAGGACACACATCACATATCCCTAATAGTCGAACTTAATATTTACGCCCCTACTTCTACTTCCCAGCCCCAAACGATCAAATTATTCAATAAAGTCAACTATGACCTAGTCAACGACGCTCTGTCAAAAACTGACTGGTCTTCTGTCTTAAACGCACAAGACGTCAACACGGCGGTTAACAGTTTTTACTTAATCATTGAGGCCGTAATTGATAACTTTGTTCCAAAGAAAATTCTGAAAACAAACACATTCCCAACGTGGTACTCATCGGCTCTTATCAATATTACAAAAGAAAAGCTCAAATTTTTTCGAGCCTGGAAACGCCACAAGAACCCACTAGATTACCAAACTTTTTCACTGCTCCGAAAACGACAAAAGAAAATCGCTACTCTCACATACCACAATTATATTTCACACTTAGAACATGCTATACAAAATAATGTAAAAAAAATATGGAGCTTTGTCAAAACGCAAAGAAAATCTCCTTCCATACCCGAACACCTAACATATGGCTCGAGAATCGCACACAATAGTAAGGAGATTACCGATCTATTTGCTGACTATTTCTCTACCGTCTTCACTGATCACACCCAAAATTTAGCATCTGATATTCATGAACCTGATCCGCTGAATAACATATCTATGTCCTCAATTACAATCAACGACGACATTACCTACAAATATCTATCATCCATTGACATTAACAAAGGACCTGGTTTAGATAGTTTGCCTGGTATCTTCATACGTAACTGTAGTAAATATATCACTCCTCCGGTCAGTGCAATTTTCAAAAAATCACTAAGTGAAGGTACGTTTCCTCATAAGTGGAAGTCTGCCGTAATAACCCCCATTTTTAAAAAGGGTGACAAACATGACGTAACAAACTACAGACCTATCTCTCAACTTCCCATCTTAAGTAAAATTCTTGAAAAAATCGTTTACGACCAACTTTACCCGACTTTCACCACAACAATTTCACAGAACCAACACGGATTCATGAAAAATCGGTCTACAACATCTAACCTTGCCCTATTTGTCAACTATTTGCAGAGCAATATGGACGAAAGGGTGCAGGTCGATGCTATGTACACCGACTTCTCAAAGGCCTTCGACCGCGTTATCCACTCAATTCTGTTAAATAAACTCACTCGTCTTGGAATACACGGTGATTTGTTTAGATGGGTTAAATCATACATTAGCAATCGTAGTCAAATTATCTCAATAAATGGAGTTTTATCTAAAATAATCAACGTAACCTCGGGAGTCCCTCAGGGTTCCCACCTTGGTCCGCTCTTCTTTAATATATACTTAAACGACATAGGCTCATGTTTCCAATACTCTAAATTTTTATTGTTTGCAGATGACATGAAAATTTACAAAACGGTTCGCTCTCTATCGGACTGTAAAGAGCTACAAAGTGACTTAGATAGGCTCTGCAACTATTGCACAGCTAATTATTTAGACCTCAATGTTTCTAAATGCCACACTATGTCCTTTACTAGAAACAAGCATCAAATTAGCTTCTCATATTCACTCTGCGATGAACCCGTGATCTCAAAAAATGAATGTAAGGACCTTGGAGTCTATTTAGATAGTAAACTTATATTTAAAACGCATATTGATTCAATCACCGATAGATCTTACAAAATGTTGGGTTTTATACTACGTCTGAGTAAATTATTTAGAAATCCACATACTCTAGTAATGCTTTACTCCTCACTAGTCAGAAGTCCACTGGAATTTGCATCGCCTGTCTGGAATCCCAAATACACCCAATACGTCAACAACATAGAGCGCATACAAAATAAATTTATTAAGTATCTCGGTTATAAATACAACAATAATTACATCTGCACTCTCCAATCCCTGAAATCCAGGCGAACGGTAGCTGACATGACATTTCTCCATAAAATTATACATAACGAAATAGACTGCCCAGAACTTCTATCCCAAATAAATTTTAACATCCCATCTAAAAGAACTCGCCACGCTAACCTTTTTTACACAACCAGTAATAATACGAACGCTGCAGCCAACTCCCCCATTTCCCGCATCCTTCAAAGTTTCAACTCTATTCATAAAACCACAAATACAGATATATTTTTTGATTCCCTCCCTCTATTTAAGAAAAACATTTTTAGCACACTGAACTCGCACACATAACACACACATCCACACACACCCTCACACCCTCATTTACACACATACAAACACTCTCCCACACCCCTCTCCTTCAATAAGTTACTAACTAAATTTAGGTAAAATGTATTATTTATCACATAAAAATTTAAGTACATAACAGCGACATGTCATTGGTACCAATTATTGTATTAATTCTATAACTTTGTAAATATTTCCCATTATGTAATAATGTACTGTTTGTTTCTGCAAAAAAAAAAATAAATAAAAAAAAAATAAAGAGTTTTTGTCTAAATATGGTATAAAGGATGTATTCTACAATACTCTTTACACCCCCACAGAACAACACCGTCGAACGATACAACCAGACCATAAACACGGCTCTGGCAATTCTGGTTGGCAAGGACCAACGTACATGGTGCAAAAAATTAGACAAAATACAAGCAGCCATGAACAACACGGTGAACCTCGCTACAGGCTATACACCATTTTTTCTCAAACACGGCATGGAGCAAGTAGTTCACGGTTCATTACACCCTGACATTTGCCTTCCACCCACCCCTTCCTCCACAGCAGACCCCGCAGCAAATTACGCCCACCGCTTGGAGGAACTCTCCGCTATCTATAGTGAAGTAACAGACGCTCTACTATTGGCCCACCAAAAGAGCGCCGACAGGTATAACCTTCGCAGAAAGCACGTCACGTTCAAGGAAGAAAACATCGTTGGGAGAAGAAACAACACTTTGTCGCAAGGTGCGCTGTACTTCTCTGCCAAATTGGCACCTCGCTTTGTAAAAACGAAAGTTCTAAAAAAGATCTCAGACCTTGTTTATCGATTGTCTGACATCTCTGGTAAACACATCGGAAATTACCATGTGAAAGACATTGTCAAAATTGGGAATACGGAATCAGTAAATTCCATCACATCAAGTCCTCAGGCGTTATCAAATTGGCAAAACATGCATCTTGTTAACCCTGATCATCATTACGCCCCTGACCTCTCTTGGCCAGTCGTCAATCAGTGCGATGCGGTCTCTTTAAAAGTCTTATAATTCTTGTCATAAATGACGTGAGTTACTTGTAAATATTAAATGTAAATAATCACCCATATGGGCATTCGTAAGGTAATCCTTACACCCGAAGGCACATTAATGTCAACGGTAGCCTAACTCCTGTACATTCCTTTTTCTTTTTGCATAATTTTATATGTTCTTGTACATCCTGCGTGCCTTGCCTGCTGTACCACAAGAGCACCTCTTGGGGCACCGTTTTCATACTTGTATGCATCCTCTTCCTGAAATTGATCACTTCGGGAAAGGGCCTCCTTTTCCTCCTACCATCAACGGTTCCGGAAAACTCTTGCTCCAAGACGTCGCTTTCCTTTTCACAATTCTTGCAGCATCCGCGCGTTTTTTTCTCACCTCATCGCCTCATCTTGTCATATCACCCTTTCTACTTTTTGTTTGGTGTCGGGTTTTTGTCGTACCAGTACGTCCCTACCCTAATGTTGTAAATATAAAATCATAAGTGCAAGTCTGTATAATAACCATTGGTTTCAGACCATTGCCGCAGCTCGCTACTATGGTCACAGCACCATATTGTAAGAATGTCGCGACGATTTCTGTTATAATAGGAAATCCTCCCGTTTTTTCTTTTTTCTTTTTCCTCTTCACCCCATCCTACACATTCATAGTAATGTTGTATATTGGGGAACGTTTCGAATACACCAAATGTACACACCTACCAGGTCACATTCGCTGGATTCGAAACAATTCAAGAGCAACCTTTTTGCTACTTGTGGTTTTTTCTTCTTTTTCCAAAAATTAGAATGGCGCTCAACCCAATTGCTCTATTTTTTTCCAGAATCATATTTTGTCGGACTCTGAGAAATTTTTTTTTTTTGTTATAAAAGTGACAATACGTTTCGTCCCTTCATTAACATTGTTCTTTGTACATATACAACTTCATTATGAGGTACAATATTTTATCATGACATCAGTTTCTTTTGTCCTTTATTGTACCATTATTCTTGTTTGAAGTTTAAAATCTTGGCCAGATCTTCAATAAAATTTGTGTTTATCGCCTTTTGGCAAGTCTTGTAACGTATGCTAATATGAAATTATTAAGCTACAGCAGTGCCGTATTAATTACATCATTGCAACCCGCCGTCTGTATTGAATGGGGACCCACATTTTCGAACGTAAACTTTTGTAACATTATAGGCGCGAGCCTTACAATATCTACTATTACAGGTGTGAACCTTACAATATCCACTGCTATAGATGCGAATCTCATAATATCTTTGTGTTTTTACACGTCACGGGGAGTCCGTCATAACTACTCATTGTTTGCTCATCAACACAGGGTTGTTGATCGAGAGGGTGATTTATCTCATTAAATTGTTTTAAATACCTATCGGGTTGCTGTCTTTCAATACTGGGAAAATTTGTTGTAAATCGTTCATTCCTGTCACGTTAGACGTGAAAACGTGACAATATTCACCATGAGTCGTGCGAACGAAATAATATCTACCCCCATGTTTGTGTGACCTACCAAGTGTAGATCACACGCCTTTTATTTTCTGTTATCAGAAAATTATTGCTTTTGCAGCAGAGTACTCATTAACATGCCCGTGGACTTCCTGTCACAAGAACCCAGGAACTATCCACTATCTCAAAAGGACTAATCATACGCTTCACTCATGATTATGGGGCATCGTGTCGTAGGAGTTAAGTTGATGGACACAAAAAACACCTAACTCGTTGTCTGGGAGACGAACAAGAAAACCCCCCAGGTTTGTGAGATTTGAGCAAGGGTCTGTCATTTCTCGCAAACAAGTAGGAGAATAAAACGACCCTCTAATCTTCTACCCAATACACGTGGAGGATTAGACTCTTTTATGTCAGTGTATTCCTTTTGTCCCACACTACCAAATGGTATTGTAATGTACCAGGATAACTGCTGTAGACCTTGTTTCACCTTCCACTCAGAGGTCGAATTTCGGAAATAGCCGAGTCCTCAGCAGTTTTCTTCGTTCAAATGTTCCCAATTGTCACCCTTTCCCTTCCTCGAAATTATCCGTGAATGAGGATATATGCGTTACGCACTTGGCGTTTCGTTTGTCAAATGGGACAACCTTCATACACTGATCCTTTCAACTTCCTACTCCTTTCCCACTTTTCATAACTTATTTGTACTCAATGTTTTTGTTCTTCGAAAGTAGAAAAAATGCTACCGTATAGACGTGAGCATAGGTCATGGAAGACCAACTTCTTTCGAAAGGGGCATTTTGTCATACGTACAAACCCTTACCCACGTGTTCTTGGAAATGTATTTAGTTTAAAAAAAAACTAAATGGGTTAAACAGAACCTTCCTTGAATACGTACCTGTAATATGTATAAGTCTGTAGTTGCATTTAGTTAACTCTCTCTCCGTCTCTCTCTCTCTCTCTCTACACGTCAAACAAATCCAATCTTTCTCAACATGCACACCTTGTTTCTCTCCAAACCTTTTCATCATTGGTCTACCAGGCAGGTAAACTTCAAGAATTTTGTTCTAATAATAATTTTTTCGCCGGATTAATAAGAAGACCAGCAGCTCTTCACCCTATCTACACCTGCGCATCTCTTCATGCTGCCTTCACTACCGTCACGGAGGTCCCATGCCTTCAAACCCTACGTACCAAAAGCACCCGACCACACCTAACATAACCTAGTGTGAGTCGTGCGTGTAGTTGCGAATTGTATCATCACAAAACCATCACTCAAACAAACCCGAGCACGTCAGCTCTAAGTTGGTTCATGTTCCTGTTGCCATTGTACAAATGTTCCTGCGGCACCTTGCAAATGTTCCTGTTGCCATCGTGCAAATGTTCCTGCGGCATCTCGCAAATGTTCCTGTTGCCATTGTACAAATGTTCCTGCGGCATCTCGCAAATGTTCCTGTTGCCATTGTACAAATGTTCCAGCTGCACCTTGCAAATTGCTCTGTTGCCATCATGCCAATGCTCCTGTGCCCTTGCGCAAATAACAATACCAACGATTGTTCACACAACAATCTCACTGTATACAAACCAGTGTACCAACCACCATCACAACAACGGCTGTCATGCACACAAACCACCTCCTCTATAAAGGACCAACCACCAATTACAATTCCACTCTCCAGTACCTCAATGATGTCATACTGGCCCACCCACAGGATCCGGAAGCAGCTACCTTTTTTGACCTCTGTGACAGGTAGAACCCTCTCCACCACCAAGAAGCCTCATCCTGCGTTCTCTTCTTCGTGTTTTCCTTAAGGCCCTAGTGTTCCTTGAGTGTAATCTCAAACGGGCCAGGTTACTGTGACAAAGTAACCTTGTAACTTCAGTGTAACGTTCAAACACCCCAAACATCCTACGCAAACCACGCTACGCAAACATAGCTCACAGACCAATGATACAATTTAGAGTCATTTTTTTTCACTGCATAACCCTTGTACCTTTCTCCAGCAGGTCCTTGTTTATATTTATGTATGTCACTGCTCTTTCATGTACATTCATGTATAATTCCTTGTTCACCATGTTTTTTTCTCTTTTGTTTTTGTTTTCTACTATTTTGTAGCTAGTAACTTTTTCTTTTTCTCTCTCTCTCTCTCCCCTTTCTCTTAGATGTTTTTTTTTTGTTTTGGCACAAGTGCTAGAAGGGTAAGAGGATTTCTTAGCCCTACTGCTCCATTACCACGTCGCCTTTTTTTGCGGCGAGGGGGGAAGTGTTACGTTACGAAACTTACGGAATTGGGTTTCGTGCGAGGAGCTAGTGAATTGACCCCAGTGCACTAACTCGCCGCACCGCCCCTCTCCGCCCCCCCTCCCCGCACGCGCGGTCCGTGGCCCGAGGCCGAACGGCACCCGGCAGCATTCCCCCGCTGCTCTTGAGCTCGGCAACAGTGTCCCCCGTGATTGCGCTAGGCGCTCTCCGTAAACTGAACTCGCGATGTTTTACTTTAATTGTGCATTGTGCTCGAAGAGGCTCACGCCAACCCAGTACCCGACTGACGACTGCCTATTTTCTGCTTGTGAGCACAAATGAACCTTGCTTCCCCTCTGTGTGCTAAGAACTGACATTTAAATTCACTAAATACGTGTAGAGAGTTGAGAGAGGTCCCCCCGTTATGATAGGATTATAGAGATAGCCAAATACCCATGTGTATAGTGCCGAGGCTGGCTTTTTGTATAACCCTGTTCACCTTTAAATGAATAAAACCCTTTACGTGCATAACAACTGTGTTCTGATTGAGGAAGGAGACCTGGAGATTTTGAGGAAAGGAAGGGAAGTAGGAATTTACAAGCGAACCACAAACACTCGCCCTGGGTTTAAGAGGGACCTTGCTCGCGCCGGCTGTGCTGAGCTAGCCGCTGGCCTGTTTATTGCATGTCCTTTCCAGGTTTTGGGTTTAGCGAATGGCCGCAAGTAACGCCGATGCTAACAACTGTTAGAAAATCTTGTTACTATGGCACCACATAGGGATTTTTTTATAAAGGGTCCTTATCTTTTTTTTATGAACGCTGAAAATTTTCCATAAAATATCGAACAATTTTATGTTCCGCCATTTTTTATTTTTCAAAATTCCCCTACGTGGTGCCACAGACGCTGAAGTTTAAGACTTGGTACATGTAAACGTAAATGCAAATCCAATAAAAATACGTCCAGGCGGATGTATAGTTTTTTTTTAATATGTTGTTAACCAGTTTGAAAAACGAGTAAAAAATTTTCATGAAAAACGCATTCAAAGTTTTGTTGGAGGATAAACCAACATACACACTGTTTTAAATGGTTTTTGGTGAGAGCATTTTTACTTCTTCAAACTTTGCAAAATAACTTTGTGGTATCATTTTTCATATAATGAATAAAAAATCACTATTTTTAAACAATATCAACATGTTTCGACAACAATGTTGTCTTCATCGGGATATGTTACTATAATTGTTTGTCATTTATTATAGTAACATATCCTGATGAAGACAACATTGTTGTCGAAACATGTTGATATTGTTTAAAAATAGTGGTTTAAACAAAGTGATTTTTTATTCATTATAAGAGCATTTTTAACTTCAGAACTGGAAATTAAAAAAAAAAAATTACAAACATTTTTTACAGTTTCCTGGTGCTTTGAAGCCTTGTTTAGGATTTGATCAAGGAGATATGGAGGCGTTTGGAGGCCCCCCAGGACCAGAGGCCACCGCTTCAGCCCCCCCGTTAGTCTGCCTTGCACTTATGACCTTTTGCAAAGGGTCTAAGATAGTAAAAAAATGCACTAAGTCTTAAACTGTTCAAAAATCAAGTCACCATAGCCAGGACCACATTATCCATAAGACGTGTAGGCATCTGCCTAGGGGCCCCGCATTGGGTAGGAGACCCTAGGGTGAAGGAGCCCCGAGACGTGCATTGCCTAGGGGCCCCGACATGTTTAAGCCGGCCCTGGCAGGGCCCTATTGTCCATAAGGCAGTGTAGACCACTACCTAGGGGCCCCGCATCGGGTAGGGGTGCATTGCCTAGGGGCCGCGTATCAGCTAGGGGCCCCTATGGTAAAGGGGCCTCGAGACGTGCATTACCTAGAGGCCCCGACATATTTAAGCCGGCCCTGGCAGGGCCCTATTGTCCATAAGGCAGTGTAGGTCATTGCCTAGGGGCCCCGCATCGGGTAGGGTTCCCTAGGGTAAAGGGGCCCTGAGACGTGCATCGATTAGGGGCCCCAACATGTTAAAGCCGGCCCTGGTAGGGCCCTATTGTCCATAAGGCAGTGTAGGCCACTGCCTTCGAAAATCCAGTCACTATAGCCAGGGTCGTATTATCCTTAAGAAGTGTGGAAACTGCCTAGGGGCTCCGCATTGGGTAGGGATCCCGAGGGTAAAGGGGCCCTGGGACGTACATTGCCCAGGGGCCCCGCATTGAGTACCCGCCCCCTTACCCTAGGGGCCCCGACGTGTTTAAGCCAGCCCTGGCAGGGTCGTATTGTCCACAAGGCAGTGTAGGCCACTGCCTAAGGGCCACGTATCAGCTAGGGCCCCCTATGGTAAAGGGGCCTCGAGACGTGCATTGCCTAAGGGTCCCCGGCATGTTTAATCCGGCCCTGACTAAGACACCATGTAGGGATTGTTTTATAAAGGGCCCTTTCTACTTGTTTAATTTTTAAGAACGACGAAAATTTACTATAAAAATTGGAAATAAAATTCGCTGGTCCGCCTTTTTTTATTTTTGTTAGATACTGAAAATCACCTACATGGGGATACTAGTTTTTCGAACAGTTTAAGAATTGGTGCATGCAAATCGGATTACTAAATCGGTTAACTGTTGTCAACCAGGTTGAAAAACGTAATAAAAAAGTTTCGAGAAAAACGCATTCAAAGTTTGACTGAAGGATAATTCAACATACAAACTGTTTCAAACGGTTTCACATAAAATATTCTCCGGCAATTTTTCCAATTTTATTAAAAAAATTGGTGAGAGCATTCTTAACAAGTGCTTCTTCCAAAAAATTAAATTTAAAAAAACAACAACAACGACAACAACAACAACAACGACAAAAAAATATTTACAGTTTCCTGGTGCCTTAAACCTTGTTTAGGATTTGATCAAGGGAACATGAAGGTGTTGGGGGCCCCCCAGGACCGGGGGCCCGGGGCGGACAGCCCCCCCCTTAGTCCGCTACTTCTGCAAATGCTGGCTC
This sequence comes from Limnephilus marmoratus, assembly GCA_917880885.1. Lineage (NCBI taxonomy): Eukaryota > Metazoa > Arthropoda > Insecta > Trichoptera > Limnephilidae > Limnephilus > Limnephilus marmoratus. Next base: position 47,806,890 of record OU862921.1, on the reverse strand, counting down.
TAGAATATGGCATCTGCCATCAGCATATACTGCGCCGCGCGCCGAAGTACGCGCGGATCGTATAATTTTATTTACGGATAAACTGAAAGATAATGCCACGACATATTATTTAATTAAGTACACACTTTTCTTAGGCTTAAACACATAATAATATGCTAAAAAATAATAATACAATAACTGTCGAGCCTTTTACTTAGTTTTAAAAATTTCTAACCTCAATTTATCTTTTGTAGACCGATAAAATCGTTGTCAATTCCGTTTTGATTCATTTATATGTTTTAATTACATTAATAGAATATTAACTTACCTCATTCCAATTATTTATGAAAAATATCAACAAATAGACTGTTACTGTGCCGCTATTATCGAATGCTCAAACTTGTTGTTGTGACTTGTCGTAAATATGCAATGGCGGCTAAGAATGACGGTAATCTGGCGCGGAGTGAATTAATAACAAAGTTCTAACTATCTAGCGAGGTAGGGTACCTATATACATAACGTAAATCTTCGATAAACTGCTTTATTATGATGTTTAAAAATAAAATTAGATGTGGTTAAAATGAATTATAATATAAAGTAAATGTTTTAATAAGTTTTGTTTAAGTATAAACCTTGCGTCAATAAATCTTATTTAAATCTTATCATGTATTTTTTTATGTAAACATCTTGCATTAGGTCTGTGTATTTTTGAGCATGTACCTTTAATTGTATTTTATTGTATTTTTCCTGATTTGTTTTTTATGCATTTCTATAGTCCATCATGGAGGATACTTTATTTTAACTTTGTGACACCAACAGTACATAAATCAAATGAGTGGTTATAATATTATTCATAAAATCTTATAAGACATGTTTCTGTGAAATATTTGTAAAGTGATTCTTCATATGTTTGTGTCTGTATGTTGCTTCTGTAAAATGTTTTGTAAAATTTTTCTTCATTTATTGTGTCTGCATATTGGATAGGGTTGGGTTTATCTTTTCAAATGTACTAATTAGCGATCCCTTAATGAGTTTTGATAACTCATGGGAATGCAATTTCGTTGTATGTTTTATTTAAAAAATAAATAAAAATAGATTATATTCGATATATCTTTGTTTTCAAGCAATCTCTTAATATCTCTTAGCCACTCTTGCTCAGGATTTTTTACTAGGTCTCTCCGAAACCAAGCCTGTAAGGATCGTGAATCGCTTGACGGTCGCACATGTGTTTAGGGTTGACCTTACAGGCTAAAAAATCCTTACCTTACAGCCGACGGCTGTCGTTGGCGAATGCTAGTCATAGGCAAAGTCCAAAAGAACTTGAATCGCCCTCCAGAATATCGTTGAATTGTCATTACGTTAAACGAATACCTTATTGGGAAATCGTCTAAATAAATTATCAACCATCAAATTTAGAACTAATATTAGGTACCTATATTGTTATGATGTATTTCTTTAGTATTGTCATGATGTATTATTCAACCAGATCGACAATATATCCTTAGAATGATATTTAAAAGATTAGACTTGTTATTTTATCGTTAGCGCAAAAATCGATTTCTCTCCGTGTATAAGAAGAATATACGACGTGAATGTGAATGATAGAAAAAGTCGGGGACGCCCGAGGAAGATATGGCATGATCAAGTGAATCAGATACTTGAGTCGGGCCGTGTCAAAAGTCAGAATAATAGAAGAGAATGTATGATACGATGTATGAATGTGAGTGAGGCAAAGAGTGTGTGCCAAGACCGAGTTGTTTGGCGATCCGTCCTCTCTGCCTACCCCTGCAGGGAAACAGCGTTATGGTTAGTTAGTTAGTTAGAATTTTATAAAATACATTAAGCAAAATGTTAGAAAACTAACACTAGACTGCATACTGATCCAATCACGATGAGATGGGTTTGATTAAACTAGCGCTGTCTCGTTTGTTTGAAGTACCGCTAGGATGCTGCTAAATCGAGATGCAACGCCTGTCGAATGACCGCGGGCAGCAAATTGAATATTTTGTGGAGAATATAGAAGAATATATATTCTTCATAACCGTTGTAAAAATTTAGCTGAACAATTGGATATCTTTTTTTAGTAGGTGCCTTCCATATCTGGTCAACCAATGAGAAGGCTTCGTTCGACCAATCAGAAGGCTTCCTTTTTCAGCCATCTTTGATTATCATCTATAAGATATACGATTAGGCGGATCAACAACGTATGACAATTTGGGCAATTTGGGCGGATCAACCGCGTATGGGGATTTGGGTGGATCTACAACGTATGGGGATTTGAACGGATCAACAAAAAAGATGCGTATGATGTCCATACATAGTTCGAAAATTTTATGTGCAATATATCAAAAACTTTTACCGAGAAACTGGCAACCTTGGTATTTGTAGTAACGTTGTTGCCAATTCATACAGATGTATTCCATCAAAGCCAAGTTATACGGTGTTAAAGGTGGATCAAAATTGTCAAGCATATTCTTACGGGATCAACATACTACGGGAAGAGGTCAATATATATATATATATATATATTTTTTTTTTTTTTTTTTTTTTTTTTTTTTATATATATATATATATATATATATATACTGGTGAGCTCTGGTGTTGTGAAACTTCTATAAAAAATTTGCAAAAGGTGGAGCGCGAAAAAAAAGTGTATTTCATATAGTTTAGCAGCAGAGTGGGAAGGGGAAGGGGATGGGAAGGGGAGACGGAATGGGAATGAATGGGAAAGGCCACGTAACGAGAAACCATTTCTTTATTTAAGAGGCAATGCAACGTATGCCGAGAATTCGCTAGTAAGTTATAAAACACCAGAGGCAAGATAATAATGTAGCATCGCGTTCTTGGTGATACATTGAACATATTTAGTTTTGTATGTTATTAGGGACCATTCATCTATTACGTAAGACGATTTAGGGGGGCAGGGGGGTCAACCACGTCTTATTTTTTTCTTATAAGGGGGTGGGAGGGAGTCTCGATAGTTCTTACGTAAGATCTCAAAAATACGCAAAGTTAAAAATATTAGCACCTTTGTAAGTACAAATAAATATTTCTAAAAATTGTTACTTTGAAAAATAAACATTAAAACAAACCAAAGTGTATTCATTTTTTCCTTTAGATTCTTACGTAATAAATATTAAATAAGGGGGGGGGTCAGTCTATTCTTAATTTTTCTTATAATAGGGGGGAGGGGGTCGAAAACTAGCAAAATTCGTCTTACGTAATAAATGAATGGCCCCTTATCAGATGATCCGGTGGATGCAATATATTTGCCTTAAAATAAAAGTTTTTAAAATAAATTTTATCTATGGTTAGTGGTAGACAGAGCCTAGGAAAAAAATAGATTAATACTGCCCCTAAGCGTTTTCATATTTTTCTATTTTTAAGAGTGTTTTATGCATGCAAAAAATGTTTTTAATTATTTATTACATCGCTCAGAGCAGTCCGCTTTTTTGCGTATTTAGAATAATAATTAAAAGATCCAAAGCTTCTAAACATAATTTTGTTTTAATGAAAGATAACATTTTAACACGTTTGAAAAAATAAGTTAAGCGTGGATTTGAAATACATTGTTATTTTTAGATTCACGAGTATTTCGCAGGGATATACAAACGAATACATAAACGAGTATAACCAGGGTATATGTCATTTTTAAACCAAATTTTAGACGTATTGACCCTTTTCCTTAAAAAATTATAAGTTGATTTCGATTTTAAATTGGTTTTTGAATTTTGAGAAAAAATGTTTGATTTTAGTATAATAAGGTTTGTAATAATTCTCTTTTCCTCCTTTTAACTTTTTTTTAAAAATATTTTTGGAATTCTTTCATCCCTTCAAGTTTTCTTGAACTTTTCTTTTGGCTCTGATCGATATTTAAATTTTAAGGCTTTGCATGTGTGTAGTAGGGATGGAAAATTCCTCCCCTACGTCACACAAGCCTTCATGAAAATTGGACCCTTATTTTCTTTGATAACTACAGAAAGCTACTTAAAGCTTCCTTGTACTACATACCTTTAGAGATATGTATACTTAACTAATTAATACGTTAATTACGACCTTGAACGTAAATATTTTCGTATTTATGTTGTAATTAAACTCCATCAAACGTTGTGTAATTTTTTTGATTTATGATATGGGACTTTAATTACTTTCATTTTGTGGTAACCCCTTGATTCTAAACAGAGCGTTGAGTTTCAAACTGTACTGGTCTCTCCCTTGCAAATCTAACTTTAAATAATTTCTCTAAATGATCTAACTTTCCTCCGTCGCTTATTATGTTTCCATACATCCTAACGAACTCGTAAATAAACTGTACTAATCGAAAATACGCATGTTTAAATGAACAGATAATTAAGTATGACTCAAATGGTTAATTGTTAGTAAATTTGATTATGATTGTTTTGTATCTGCTTGTCATCTCTCCAATCCGATTCAGCTGCTATAAGGCACATATAAAGATGGGTTTAGTAGGTTAATGTAATTAATAGATTGCATATTAGACGAACTCAGAATACCCTTTGTCTGCCGAAAATTTGGCTCCTATCCTCCTACAAGTAAACCAGGTGATCAGATTCTTACTAGAAATTCGCACAATCTTCTGGCGCGGATCGGTTAATTGATACCTAAGTTATCGCGTCCTAACCGTCCTTCCTTTTACCATCATGCACTGCCTCCAGGTCGTCATCCGAGCCTAGATACCCCCAAATTCCTACTCCTCCAAGGTCTACTATTTACTTAGGGCGAACCGGTTTCGTCCTATATGCAATCATATACTCACGGTGTTTTGCAGAGTTACGGGTCGTGAATCCTCCCTCCACGTACAAGAAATAATGTGAGAGTAACTCTGTCGAGTCTAAAACGCTAGCTGTAAGCGGGTCCACATTATCCAATGTACAGTACATAGAAAGATATATATGTAAACATACGTTTGGGTAGGATTATAACTCGCAATATGTAACTAGCTAGTCTCATATTCCGAGCTCGGATTTCGTGAGAAGGAATTCTCCACAAAACCTTAACCGATGACCGAATATATACATACCAAGAGTGGGAAATATTAATAGATTCTAATAGATTAAGAAATTATCTCGGTTTGTTCTGGAGTGCCGAAAATTCCATTTTGATTTGTTTGGTTGACAATTTTATTTAAGAGATTGCCATCTCTATTATGTGTTTGGTTAATGGTCCTTGTTTTTTTTTAAGGAGCGACCACTGCCTCCTATTGTTGAACTGTTTTCTAAATTTTCCCCCAAGGTTCAACTTTTGGTAAAAATTTTTTACTATCCCGTGATTTTTCAGTTGTCTCATGTAAATGATTGATACTTTTATTAGGCTATCCCGTGATTTTTCAACTGCTTCTTGTAAATGATTGATGCTTTTTATTAGGCTATCCCGTGATTTTTCAACTGCTTCTTGTAAATGATTGATACTTTTTATTAGGCTATCCCGTGATTTTTCAACTGCTTCTTGTAAGTGATTGATACCTACGAGAGTAATCGTTCTATAAATTTCTCCTCGAATATTCCATGTAATTCTTCAATACACTCCTAAACTAACCCGTGATTTTCCAAATGTTTGATGTACCTATTATTTGACTAGCTTATAATAAATCTATTTATTTTCAATTGTTCAGTTCAAAATTTATCTCCTCATGTTCAAATTAAAGATTGTGTTTAAAACTTTTCCTATAATTGCGCCATTTCATGGCTTTGTCCCATTCTAAAGTTAATATTAATACCTGTCAACTACCTAATAAATATATTATAACCTATATAATAACCTAACCTACTATAATACTAATACCTGTCAACCACCTATTAAAGACCCAGGTACATCTTCCTTTAAAAGCATCTGACCCAGTGCCCTAATGACCGAGTTGTTTTATAAACAATTTTAATTATGTAAACATTACCGCTGTCCTCGTGACCTAGATTCCAAACATGAGATATTTGTTTACTTTTAAAACATTCTCGAACGTGAGATTTACGGTCCTAAATTTCCTTTTGAATTTAATAGTGGTAATTTCTTTTTTGCAATTGCCCTAACCTGATCCCAAATAAATATAGTTATAATTTACATACATATACATATACATATATATTTTGCCTCAATAAATAAATATACTGATATATACAATTATATTATAATTGAAATAAATTCTAATATCATAACTCATTTTTTATCATTTTATATTAGCTGAAATTATAATAGTACATATATTAATAAAATAAGTATAAAATATGAACTTGAAATTTTTCTAGCACACAACTATTTTTTAAATAGCATAGTGCGTTCTAAGTAGGTATTAGTAATCGATACCTTTTAATTTTATTTAAGTGTGTTTCTTTTTGATTAAAATTTTCTTGGGATAACTATAAATATATATATATATATAATTATACATACTTTATATATAATATTTCAATATAGGTACATATCACATATTAAGCAAGTAATACTTTGTTATAAAATTAATTCAAATACCAACTGTCTGCTGCATACCGCTCTCTCCTTGGAGCCTAGAAAATATTTATACTTTATGTAACTTACCCCAAAGGTCTACTCCGTCGGGTTCTACACGACCGACCTTTTTGTTTCCTTACCTAATACCTACTCCTATGTTATCAACTAAATTCAAATAAAATTTTTCCGACTTCAAATTTATTTTATTCCCGTTTAATCTATCTAAATTAAATGATGTTTATCGTTCTAACTGCATTTTATTTCAAAACCCGTTGATTAAATAACTTTTTAATGATAGTTACTTCACGATTAATTCCGAAATGGTAAATCGTTACTTTCATTTAGCAATAAAATATTATTATGTATTATCATTCATTTTTATTTTTATTTAATTTTCTTTTCAAATTTTTTGAATCTAATAATAGATTAACACTTTGTGGTAGGAATGTGCCGCCCAATTGTAAATTATTTAGCCGAATTATTCTGAGGTAAAATTTTATCCATTTAATTAAATCGGAAATTATTATTAAACACTGTTTTTTTTTTTTTTTTTATCCTGCTACATCAACTACACGTTGACTATAGCACAAAATTATTTCGACTACACTATTTTTTTAAATTAATAAAAGACTGATACTTAATTTAAAACACTCAATTTAATTAAAGATTTTCGTTGAACTTTTCCGTTTAACTGGATGCACTTATTTATTTATTATCTCTTTTCAATTTGCACTGTTTTTTAAATAATTAATTTAAATATTTGATATTTAATAGAACTCTTTCCGTTTAAACTGGACACACGTATTTAATTATAACTTATTTGTATTCAATTATCACATCACTTTATTCATCTATTTCATTGATTTTTGATTTTCACGAAATTTTTAAGTCCCAAAAATACAATATTTATTGATTATGAAAACCGAATTTTTCACTAAACAAAATCACAGCACTTTTAGCTTTTCACAAATAAATAGAACGTAAACTTTATTTTTATTTTCACTGACTTGAACTGCAAACTTAATTTTTTTTTAAAGACACTGGCTTGAATATGAAATTTTCCTAAGTCCACAATCACTTCTATTGACTTGACTCCAATTATTTCAGAGTCATAAAATTTATAACACTTCGAAAATTTTTCAATTAATAACCGCTTTAAACGTCACGTCACGTAACTTTCACGTTTGATAATCCGACGATTGATCTCGAAAAATGCCTGAGTTCTAGCCTATATACCCTTCCCAGGATTAGAATGGCCTATCTAAGCTATCTTTGATCCACGAATTTAATCTCTAACAACTCGAGATTTCATATATCGATTCTGTCATTTTTGTTTAACTGTCGTTAGGTCCACCTTTCATGACTTTGTTCATGCCCTATCTCGTTTAAACATTTTTCCAGGATCGGACCGGCGATATTACGTCAAAATGCCCCTCATCCCTTTGTCTGTTGGTCATACAAAATTAGCTTGAATTTCATAATTTTTAAGTTCCTTTTTTTTCTCAATTCGTAAAAGGTCCGTCTTCGATAAACTGTATATAATTCTCAATTTTGTTTATCGCTACCAGAACATGAACAAAATCATGCCAAAACTTTTAATATGCATTTTCCTATTTTCTTTTTACTAAATTCTTCCATATCTTCATGCCACCTATGTGGATCAATTCAATTTTAAGCTGCATCGTCTCTACTTATGTCGTAGACTCGAATTTTCCTATTTTCTCTTATTTTTCTTTTATCCACGATTGATTTTCCTCATTCATTCTCATGTAACTTTCCACAATTATATGATTAGTTACATTCCAAGCCAAATTTATTGTTTTCATCGATACTTCTGAATTTTCATGAGTTTTTCTTACGGAATCATCTTTTAATTATTTTTATTTTCTTTTTTACTACCCCCCGTTTCGCCTTCGATGTATGTCACCTCCTAGAAAATTTCATTTTCTATGTACTACTACTTTTTATGTTATTTTTCACATTTTTCATAGGAGAAACTTCCACTTCGGCCCTTAAATTCCTGTCATTTTTATTACGTTCTATGGTTCATCCTCCAAATTCCGTCCCTTTCTCCCCTAAATCCACATTAATTTCAAATTTGACGTCTGTTTATGTCTGGGTTTTCGAGGTGTTGATCAATAACTCAGCATTTATTCGAGGGTAATAAAATATAATGGTTTTTTGTTAAAGTAAACTGCCCATAGGACCAATGGTAATTTTTATCGCCCCAAAAAGCCATTAAAATGGGTTTAATCGCCTAATACCATGTTCGTTTTCTTATTGTTTGAACAACAAAATCACGTGTGAGGTCGTCAACCCAAATAATGTCTCATTTTTCCTTACAGTCTGTCCTCTCTCCCATAGAATTCTCCTTAAACAATTGACGTAAAACAACCCTTTTTGTTTACTTTGTCTATCGCAATGTAACTAGAATGATCTCCCTATTCCAAATATATAACGATATCTATGTAAACTCGCCTGAAAACGCAAAATTAAGTCGAAATCTTATATTGTTCAATATACACTTCCATTTAAACGTCCATATTTTCCATTAGATTATCTTTTCAAATCGTTTCCCTTGACTCTATTGTTTCATCTAAAAGTGACATTCATAATTTACAGCGTTTTTCTTCCTTTTAAATATCAAACGTACGTTTCTTTCCGAATCTGGCCTCCTTTTGCTTTCCACATACTCGTTATACAACTGAATATCCCTACAGTAGCTTTTCTTACGTTTTGCACGTCTTTTCTTTAATTTTCTTCTTATTAAAATTTTCTTGTTATTTTCTCGCATAGTTTTTCCAACATAATATGGACTAATTTGCTCGTTAACGGCGGTTGACAATACCTTGATTGCACTGATTGTTTATCTTACATCTAGGGTCATCGTACCCGATGCACCGGGCGTGAGACCCTGTTTACATTATAGTGTATTGATCTTTCGGTTGATGACGATATTTTTTCTCATAAATCTCTGATTAATTGCCTAGTTCAAAGTCCATCTCTTTGTTCAAAATCTGAATACGCCCCCCGCTTTGTGATTGGTTTGATCAATTATTTATAGCTTTCTGCTTCTACCTGATTGGCTGTTGGTTTCAACTATTTATTTTCGAGTCTAAGAAAGGGTCTTTCCCTGTCTCGTGACGATTTTTAATACCATCTGTGATCTTTTTACCAAAATTCATCTCAATCTGTTTAATTTATAGGTCCCTACTGTCAACAAGAATTCAATTTACTTTGATCCGATAGATGTCGCAAGTGTGTCCGTTTTATAAGTAATTGGTATTTTCTTTTTAAATTAAAGGGGTAGGCTACGATATTTTCTTATTTGCACTGGTGATTAATGCAATACATCACAGGTTATACCATAAGTCGTTGGCAGATTTGTTGAATTTTCAAACGAAAAATCTTATTTTACAAGACATATCTCATACCATGTAATCATACATTATTGTAATTAAAACATTGTCTAGTAAAGCATGTTTCAAAATTTTTAATTCAATTTAAATAAAATCATTTAAAAAATATTTCGGAATACCTTTTTTTTATTTTGTATTTTATTTAGATATAAAATTTGACATCTTATATCTAATGTTTTCTTTTCTATGACTACTACAATATTATTTACTACCTACTGACTAATATTTGGACTTGACAACATTAAGACATAATCCACGAAAAACTGCAGACTTTTAGCCTCCTTAACATTTACAGGGAGTTCATTGAACATTTTAAAACCTTTATAATAAATATTATTTTGTGTTCCCGATAAATTGGTTTTAGGAAGCCTAAAATCGTTGCAGTTTCTCGTAGGATAACAATGAACTGTACTATTGATTCTAACATTATTCAACATATAATCAGGTAACATTTTATTTTTTAACTTATAAATAAAAACTAGGGTATTGAAAACTAATCTTTGCCACACACTTAAAATATTGAGTTGGCGTTGCATTGTTTTTATTCTGGTATAACTGCTACAGCACAATATAGATCTCATGCCTCTGTTCTGAATTATTTCCATTCTTTTAATTTGTGTTTTATTGCTCAGAAAGATTACACTTGAGCCATAATTCAGATGGGATGCTACAGTTGTGTTATAGACCAATTTCCTAGTTTTAATGTCTAATTTTCCCTTTATCCTACTTAAGAAATTAATCTTTTTGGCAATTTTTTTAGTTAGCATTTCAAAGTTAGAGTTAAGTTTTAACTTATTATCGATTATGATTCCCAAATATTTAATTTCTTCTACCTCTTCAATAGTTTGATTGTCTATATTTAGGGTGATAAGTCCATTTTGTTTTTTCCCTAATACCATGAATTTACTTTTAGTTACATTTAATTTGAGTTTATTTATGCATAACCATTTAGATATTTCATGAAGTTCACTTTGTATTTTTGACAATGCATCTTCAATATTATTTGCTATGATATATAAAAGTGTGTCATCAGCAAACAGTTTGGTGGAACAGTACTTTAGGCACTTCACTATATCATTGATATATATAATAAAAAGTAGTGGTCCCAAGACCGATCCTTGAGGAACTCCAAGGTTAACTTGTTGCTCTTCAGAGATAGCATCTCCAAATTTGGTTCTTTGTTTTCAGTTTTTTAGGTAATCAGTAAACCACTGCAATTCTTTACCATGAATTCCCATGTCCTTCAATTTCATTATTAGTCTTTCTCTGTCAATCGTTTCGAAAGCACGTCAAAAGTCTAAGAATACTGCTATGATGATTTTCTTCTGATCCATACTTGTTTTCCATTCATTTAAGACATAATTAAGTGCTGTTTCACAGGAATATTTGTTTCTAAATCCAGATTGTTGTTTAACAAGAATGTTATTTTTTTCAATAAAATTGTTTATCTGTTCTTTAACTATCGATTCTAGTAATTGTTCATATTTAGGTAATCCATTTATTGGTCTGAAGTCTTCAAAATTTTTCGCATTTATTATTTTAGGCACTGGTGTTATTATGGAAGTTTTCCATGACTGTGGAAAAATTCCCTCTAACAGAGATTCATTTATTAGTGCAACTAATCTGTCTCCCATAACTGGCAGTGCATCTTTGATTATGCCTATCGTAATTCCATCCGTGGACGATTTTAGTTTCATTGCATTAAGAATTTTCATTAAATACTCCATGTTCATTTTATTAAACCTGAAAATATTAGTATTCTCTCTTCTTTCCATTGATTGAGAAAATGTGTCTGTGACTAATGGAATGCTCTTATTTATGTTTTCGACACTGAGTATAAAATTTGTATTAAATTTTTGGGCTCTTTTAGGTTTATCACCTTCAACTCCATCGGGGAACTGAACTTCCTTAGTGTCTCCCTTCTGTTTACCGCTTAATGTCGACAATTTCTCTATTTTATCTCTCTATTTACGGTCTTACAAATTAATATATCTAAGATTTTTTTAACATTTTTATAAATACTTGTGATCAAAAAATAATTACAAAAGTGCATAATTTTAATAGTTTTATCATCACGCCTTTCAGCTTTTTGTATGTAGGTATAAATTAAAGCAAATTTGGAATGAAATAAAATCGACACTGAAAAAAAAATTTTGAAAGTTGGTACTGAGAATAATTAATCTTTCTCGTTGGAACCGCCCTGTACGATTGTAAGAACATCTTTCGACGAAATGTGGATTTTCGGCCGCTGTTGGTTAAATTTTCAATTAAATTTTCAATAGTTTTCAATAAACGGTTCTTCCTTCTTCCGGTTCCCATTTTCTTCCCCACCCCACTTCCTTCAGTCTCTCAACATACCCCGATTGGGATGATATAATCTCACTGATTCTGGACAACTGGGACTCTTGTGAGGTATTAACACTGAAAAAAATAGTTTGAGAGCTTTTTTCTGACTCAGCACACAGATTTTCTACTTCGTGAAATGAAAATAGATGATGATTGCAAATGTCAAAGGCAGCATATAAATGTAAATGCAAATTACAAATGCGGCAAATAAATGCAAATGACATATGCAACAAATAAATTTAAATTCAAATAACAAGTGCGGCAAATAAATGTAAATGCAAATGATAAATGCATGTAAATAAATGTAAATGCAAATGATAAATGCATGTAAATAAATGTAACGCAAATGATAAATGTAGCAAATAAATGTATAAAAAATGACTTGGTCATAATGAAATGATAATTTATGCGTACACTTTTTCAAACGTATTAACGTGTATCTTTCATTAAAAACAAAATTATTTTTAGAAGCTTTGGATCTTTTAATTATTATTTTAAATACGCAAAAAAGCAGACTGCTCTGAACGATGTAAAAAATAATGAAAATCATTTTTTGCACGCACAAAATACTCTTAAAAATAGAAAAAGTGAAAACACCTATAGGGTCAGTTTTAATCTATTTTTTTCCTAGGCTCTGTCTACTTCTAATACTTCCGAAATTTAACAGTAAGTACTGACAGAGAACGTTTGAATACACCATACCGAAGATATTTAATTTATTACCTGACACTATAAAGCGATGTAATTCTATGAATAAGGTTAAATATATGGTGAAAAATTAGCCATCGGAAAAAAATATTTATATTGATATTGATATGTATGAAAAAATGTTGAATCTGTAGATATAAGATGTAAATTTTAAATTTTAAAAAATGTATATATAACTAAAATATAACCACCTGTTAACAAGCCAATTCAATTGGCTTAGCAGGACTTGTTTGTTGGATATGTATTATCTATTCTTTCAATAAAAAAATAAAATAAAATTTAAAGGTGAAATTTATTATGAAAAAATAACAATCGTACAAAACGACTCCAAAAATAACAATCGTACCTACATATTGATGAGTAGAAAAAGTAAGTTGATTATGAAGTTGTAGAAGAATACGAAATTATTTTTTTACTTTTTAGTGCATTTTTTGAAGTCGTTTTTTTGTTTTGTTAAAATTTTTGTTTATTTTTTGATTTTTAGTGAATCTGAAGTACACTAATTTGTCTAAATATGGGTAGATCTACTAAACGTGCTGCTCATATGAGACAGACATAATTTGACCATAACGATGTTAGGGTCAAATTAAGAGATTCGGCTGAGTTTCGTTAATTTGCTTCTAAGAATTAAAGATTTCCGTTACTTTGTCATGGATCCGATAATCAGAACCTAACCAAACTCTCATCAAACTATCCTTGAAGTACATTCTTTCCAATAAAAAAAGAATCATTGAAACGGTTGGCGTGATATTGAGTTATTCGTCCATTTGTCGCGCACATACTTTATGCAAATTTAAGACTTATATGGTTTTCTCATGGATGCCATTATCAGAACTAAACCAAATTATAATGGAACCACATGGGAAGCACCAGCTTTCAAATAAAAAAAGCATCATTAATATTGGTTCACCCAGTCGAAAGTTCTGAGGTAACAAACATAAAAAAAAATTAAATAAAAAAAAATACAGTCGAATTGAGAACCTCCTCTTTTTTGAAGTCGTTTAAAAATAAAAAATAAAATAAAAATTAAAGGTGAAATTTATTATGAAAACTTTTAATTGTGTATATTTTAGCAGGATATGTATTATCTATTCTTTCAATAAAAAATTAAAAATAAAAATTATAGATGAAATTTATTATAAAAACTTTTAATTATATTGCATCTTCCTATCTGTGAACATTAATAATTGGTCTGTTTTTTGTCATCCTCTTATGTATATTATGTTACTAAGACTGTTTATGTTCCTTAAATAAATAAAATAATAACATACATTTGCTCCCCAGCCCGGTTTATAAAAGAGTACCCACATATCTCGCACAAAATTATAATTTTATTTTAAGTTTCAAATCATATGCCCGTAAAAAATATAAACGGATTAAGCTAATGTGAAATTGACTTTCAGGAAAGTGCCCATCGCTAGAAAAGCACAAGCTACCTCGAGCGGATCAGCGAGGAAATAACTTCATACGCTAGGAACCAGAGCGACTGGTGGCAAGGCTCGCATCTGGAATTGCCCGCGGCATGCAGCAGAGTTTTGAGCGGCTCACGATGACAAGATAACAGAATATACTTAAGTATCGTTTTAAATTTTATTTAGGAAAAATACCATTTAATAAAAGATGTCCACAAGTTCTAAAATTTGCGTCATTTTTATTGTTGCACTACGATTTTCTACTATTACTACTATTTTCCAAATTTAATTTTTTTTTACATGAGCTCCACACAGGAGGCCCTGAGGATCATAATTTCCCTCAGGGCCTATGTCATCTTTATGCTCACCTATGGGTAGGAATCTTGAGTTCAGTATGTCCCGGTCATCCGCCTCCAAGACCTAGACAAACCTCACCCCATGAACCCGGGCACCCCTGCTAAATCACCAAACGTAGCGAACCACTTGGGGTGACCTATGGCAGAGGTGTTGGTTATCCAATAAAAGTTCCCGGGGCGGCGGTACCCATTCCCAAATTAAATTAAAAATTAAAATTAAATCCAAATTAAAAATCCCATTCCCGCCTCCCAAATTGTAATCAGAAAGACAAGAACACGGCAACATGTAGACCTATGAAGAAACATTCAAAAGCGGACCCTCAGCAATCTTGGGAAATACGAAGTTAAAGTTTTTTACCTTAGCTCCGCACAGGAGGCCCTGAGGAAAATAATTTCCCTCAGGGCCTATGTCATCTTAGGGGACGCTGAGTAGATGGTCTTTTTAAGGAAGGAAAGGATAGGAAGTTCAGGGAAGAAAAAGGGTAAGAGGGGTGGGTAGGAATCTGGGGGGTCAGTGTGTCCAGGAGTTAGTATGAATCCATCCCTCCAACTGCGGTGCAAGGCGATGGATCGAGAGAATCCAGCTGGAAAGGTCTAAGGCCTCCCCGAACAGTCTCTCTCGATCAGGCCCGCCACGCAGCATGTGAGCGGATGCATCAGGCGCCAAGATCTGGACAAACCTCACACCATAAACCCGGTCACCGAACGTAGCGAACCACTGTGGGTAACCTATGGCAGGGGTGTTTGTTATCCAATAAATGGTTCCCGGGGTGGCGGTACCCATGTCCCATACTCACCTCCCGAACTACTACTTATTACTTATGCAAGTTAACTAGGTTACTTCCACAAATATACCAAACCACCCAGTTCCTACTTACTTTATTACGTTACTCCTTATTCAAGTTACTACTGAAAACATCACAAGTACACTGGCATCGCATGTACTGGCATCAGAAAACGAACGAGCAGTCATGAATAACACCTGCATCAACGAACACCGTCTTCATACCCTGCAAAATGCGACAACCAACTAGTTGTTTTGTCACGTACAGTGAAAGTCAAACCAGATTATTATTATTTTTGGTTGCATAAATACATAATTCATAGTATAATCATAGGTAGGATAGAAATATTATATCCGGTAGAAGTGTGTAGATCACACATCTACCGGATCTGCCGGACCTGCCCTGATGATGGACACTGCAACGCTGTCCGAAACGTTGGCTAAAGGAGGAGGTAGCGCAACACGGCATAACACCCCAAAAACAAACAAATAATATTTTTGGCCGCGAAAATCTTAAAAAATATTTACCAAGTTCGAAAACAGTTTTAATTTTAAAATTATATTTTAAATTCCCACTTTTTTGTTAATGATTTTCAAACTAAACACAATTTCGAAGAACAAAATTATTTACTTTAATTAAAAAATACATACGAGTATATACTATTTACTAGTATTTAGATAATGTAATCCCTGGTTTCGGCACCATAAATTAACGGCGTGCTGTTGACACCTCCTTACAGGGGTTAGAATGGGAACTGAATGTCCACTGGCCGCGCCGATGGGATCTCTGAGAGAATGCAAAAACAGCATAAACCTAATAGCAAAGTACGTCACGGTAGGTTATGTGTTACTGGTTGTAAATCGGGATCCCTCGGGAACTGGAATTTTTTTTTATTTTTTATTTAATAAAATAGTATCAATTACATGTTTATATACATTAAATAAAGTTTTCTATTAAAATACATTTAATAATACGCTTTACACCCTTTTTAAGAGCAAATCTCGAGTTAAAAAGGCGGATAAACGCATGTTAACCACAATTTAGCAAACGAAAATATATTTTTTTAAATATATAAAACAAAAAATAGATAATTAACAGAAAATAAGAAAACATCATATTTATACATATATATATAAATATTTTTTTATATATATGTATAAAACAAATAATAGATAAGAAAAACAACAGATTGTAGCGGAGGAGATAAAAAATAATGAGAGAAAAAGGATAACTAATATTATAATTGAGTTGTTAACCTTTCAAAGGCCAGGAACGCGCCCGCGCGCGAGACTGGAATTTCAAAAAAGAATATTAATTCAAATAATTTGGATGCGATTTTAAATTTTTTGTATAAAGAAACTGTACCAAGGAAAAAGTCAGAATAGCTTCCTCCATTCTTGTTCTTAAGGTAATTTCCAAAAAATTTTCCAAAAAACCCTGGCCCTTGACAGGTTAACAAGAAAAATTCAATAAGTTTTTATTGAATTTTTGAATTTTTTGTAACTTGTTTCCAATCTTAATTTCAAGGGTAATTCGTTAAACTATTTAACTCCAATATATTTGTAGAATTGTTAGGCTGTGGTGGTGTAACAGCGCGGTATAGTCAGAGAACCAAGGATATTTGTTCTATTACTGTTCGAAAAAAGCGTATTAACATTATTGATACAATCTTTGTGTATTTGTAAATTCGTAATTTTTTTATAAATAATATGAAGTGAAAGGACTTTAAATTCCTGAAATAATTTGATGGTAGGGTAATCATATGGCTTTTTAGAATTATTTTTATTAATATTCTTTGGATAATTTCTAAAGGCAAAAGAGAAGTATTGAAAGCACCACCCCAGCCAACAATTCCATATTGTAATACTGATTGAATTAGGGACAAATAGATGGTTCTTAATAATTCAATATTTAGTACGTTACGTATTCTAATAAAAATGTAAATTAATTTTCTTAACCGTTCTACTGTTGTATTGATTTGTAATTTCCATTTTATGTTACTATCTATAATTACACCGAGGTATTTTACATTTGTTTTAACAGTGAGTATAGAGCAGTTAGGTTTACATAGATATGACTT
This sequence comes from Limnephilus marmoratus, assembly GCA_917880885.1. Taxonomy (NCBI): domain Eukaryota; kingdom Metazoa; phylum Arthropoda; class Insecta; order Trichoptera; family Limnephilidae; genus Limnephilus; species Limnephilus marmoratus. Next base: position 47,789,343 of record OU862921.1, on the reverse strand, counting down.
TGGATTACAATTATATGAGTGTATACATATGTTTAGATTCTCAGGGGTAGCATTTTTATTCAGAGTGAATGGTATTACAAAAGCTTTTCAGTATTTAGAGATAGTAGATTTTGATCAAACCATGTTTTTATTAAATTTATATCTAGTTCAGAAATATATTGAAAAACACGGGAATATATTCTAAAATGTTACTAAACTCTAAATTCGACTGTTTTGAACTCCTGCAACTGATAAACTTACGAATACCTACAGTAACAACACGACAAAATACACCATTCTACTGCAACATTAATTCTATGATTTCCAAGATTTTTTTTTTATTTATTATATTAGACAAAACTTAAAACATACCTACTTTTTTGGACGCGAGGTCTGCCTTTCATAGAACTACTAGTATATTCTGATTCTCCTTTACTGGTACCTAGGCGCGCTGTTCTACGTGTTGTGACGTCAGGGACGCGGCGCGCGCGTCGCTTTCATTATCATTATTGGGGTGTCCTGTGGCTTGTAGGAAACGCCTCCACTTCTACCGGTCTCAAAGTATCCCCGGGGGTCCGAGGGGTTGGGGCCATGTTTTCCGTAGGTGCTACTGGAGTTTTTTACGAGATAGGGCAACACCCAAGGTTAGTTCGCTACAAGGGCTACAATTTCCCTACAAGATATTCCCTTTTTCCCTAGTTTAGGGCTGAATTCAACAAGACAAAGCGCATGTCGTCTCGGCTGCCCCTTTAGAGAGCTGTTTTGAGTAGATCCAGTGGCTCCTTCCTTATGAAGTAGCCGGGTCTGGTCAAGAGAGTGTAGCGTTTCCATGGTCCAGGATGAACGGATAGTCAGAAGAAAACGAGGCAAATTGATGCAGGTCAGAGCGAGGTCAGGCGGGCAAGTAGATAAGAATTGTTGACGAGACGGGTAGTACTGGTAGTACTGGATAACTGACTAATTCGATTTTTTTCGCCTTATTTTTACGCTGTGTCACAACGGCAGTCTACATTTGCCATTGCCACCGGGCCGGATTCCTAAAATTGAGTGAAAACGTTCGATTGACAATTGGTCAAAAACCTCCCAAAATTATGAGATGGCAGTAAAACATAATATCATTATTTATTTTATTTATTTATTTATTTATTTACACCTTTTTTCGGGGCTTTTACAAACATTATGAAATATTAAGTAAATCGAAACAAGTGGTATTATTCTAATATATTTGAAATGCACCGCGAGAGATAGTCGGCAGCGGCAAGCAGTGACATCTAACATCTTAAATGGAAGCTTTCTTTCCCACGCACTATAATTGGCTGGGTCAAATTATGAAATGTCCCGATATCATATCTTCTGTCTCTTTATGCACCACATAATAAACGAGATGGCACTATGTCCCTTAGTAAAAAGTTTTCGGATTCTGAAGACGGTTTGGGTCAATGCCGTGAGGGAGAGAGAGCATGCTGAATATTATGCGTCTGAAAGAGATGTTTTGAAAAACGTAGGTTGATTTCGCATATTTTACGCTTGTCGCATGAAATAGTTTACTATATTAAATGTAGTTTGACGTATGTGGGTGAAATTGACTCTCAAACTTGTGAGTAGGGAATGCAATCTCGACTCGAGATCGCAAATTCGGGATCTCGCGAGATTAGAAATTACATTCTCGCGAGATCTCGGAATTTTCGGGATCTCGTTAATTAAAAGAAAAATTATTTTTGAAAGAAAGCAAAAACCTTTATTTTTCAGTATTGGTTACTAGTTTAAAGGTATCAACATCGTAAGAATCCAAAAATTATGTTTATTTAACTCACATAAACAATAAAAAAATGCATAATTTAAGAAAAAGTAATGACCATAACTGCACACCTAAACGCACGCACGTATGTATCTCTTTCTCACTCACTCGACACAGTTTTATATTATCTGTCCCGCTCGTCATCTGTCGCTAATACTCGTAAATAGTCGGGATAGTTTTATTTCTTCGATCGACACTCCCGCCCGACCGTCAGTCAGTCAGCGCACCCCTCGCGCCCCGAGTGGATGTGTGTAGCGTCGCTGACTACTGCCGCCCAATCCTGTCGATCTCAACCGGATCTCGTCATATTATGCTTCGGGATTGATCCCGAAAAATTTCACGAGATCGAGATCCCGTAAGATCGGGATTGCATTCCCTACTCGTGAGGTTCCTACAAATGAATTCATAGGTAATATCATTTTTTTAAATGACCTTATACTTCTGGACCCCTAGAGCCGCCTCTGATGAATATAAGAAGAAAAGGGTTATTTACAAGAATATGATTAATGAAATTTTGAATTGGATTCTGGGAAACACTTAATAGATAATTTACCATTCAAAAATATGATACATCGATCGTCCAAACGATTAGTCAGACATTTCCAATTAGTAAGTTTTGAGATAATGAAGAAAGCAGAATGCTTTCAAATGCCCACTATAAATCAAATATCATTTACATGTGTCTGTGTTTTACATATTAAATATGCTATAAAATAACACCGGAGGCATAACAGTCCGGTACAACAGTATGAAATTTTGAAATATCCTACTAGGAGGCAGAAAACATCAGATTTTTTTATTCATTACAATTTTTTCTGCATTATAATTGATTTGGTGGTGTTTATGAGTAATCTGAGTATTTTACCAGATAGGAGGTACACTTTTATGTAACTGCATTTTCAACTTAAATTTCGATTTTTCGGAGATATCTGACTTATCAACCGAACGGTCGATATACGAGTTAACGTAATAATACTAGTTGTTCTGCTAACAGTGGACTACAAAAAAGCCTGTTTCTATTTTTTCAAACTTAATTAATCAAAACCAAAATTTCCCCTGAATTTAAGATTTTAAATTTGGAATACCGACATACTTAATAATTATTAACCATGTATTTTATACATCAATTTTTTAAATTCAAATGAAGAATAACATAATTTTTCTAAAGAAACGTCACCATTTCAATGACAATTGTTTTTATACCTTTTTCAGCTAGGTATTCTTCCTTACCATAATAATTCAGTCAATGTTAGGCCATTTTTTGTAAGTAAGGCTTGCCTGAATAATTATGTAAAAAGTTTGAAAATAACTTCATCAGTTTTCAAACCGTAGGTAGGTACCTTTTGCAGATATTTTGGAATATATTAGAAATAAAAATATGACAGTTTGAGGAAATTTGTCATTAGAAAACATAAACATTTTTCTTGCTGCCGATATAAAATTCACAGATAAATCATTTGCAGTAGGTACGGATAACTAGGTTAACAGATCACAAATGATTTGCAGGGTCATTTTTGAGTTAGAAAAATAAAATATTTTTTAACGTCATTATGATGGAAATTTTAGCGTTTACTGGAAGCGAAAAATGGAGTACCTACCTGCTTGTGATTAAAAACTCGATGAATCGAAAAATAGCAACGCCAAAAAGAGTCAAAACATACATCTACAGGATTTAGCTTGAGCGAGAATGAGATAGTATAATCGGTCTCCTCTTTGTGCGGTGCTTCGTAGTCTCCCCACTCTTGTCTACTTTAGTTTTCTGAAGGTGTAACTTCTACCGCGTGTGAATTACCTTTTTTTCAGTAGAATATTTAAACGTATTTATTTACGTATGTTGCCCTTTAAATGAGTTTCACTTGGCTAGCAATCAGCGTAATATTTTTCATAATAGTAATTTGTTCACAGCTAACCTTTCACTAAAGCATTTTCGAACATCGAGACTATTAATCTAATCTGTCAGGAATATTTCCGACCAATGACGAAATATCATAGAGAATGTGTTTTAATTGAAATAATGTAAGTAAATTATCACAGACAAAATCAAAACAATGTTTCTTACATTAGCTCCACACAGTATGCCCTGAGGAAAAAATCTCATCTGTGGAGCTGCTGTGCGGAGGGTCTTGGATGGAAAAAAGTATGAGGGGAGTCCGGCTGTAGAGATCTAGGTTAAGCCTCCATCTACAAGTCTCTCATGATCCGGCTCGCCACGCAGTAGTTGGGCAAACGCATTCGCCGTCATGATCTAGACAAGCCTCACCCCATGAACCCGGGCACCCCTGCTAAAACTCTATGGCAGAGATGTAGGTTATCCAATGAATAGTTCATGGGGCGGCGGTACCCATACCCATCTTCCAAATTGGAAACAAATGTGCTACTGATTTAAAACATTTTGGTTCTAGACCATGTAACACGCGGTCTTTCTCTCTCACACTTGCCTAAAATTGTACACGGCTTTTCCATTTTAATTTCGTAATTATGGTGAAACACTGTTTTGTATGGAAATATAGCCCGAAACTAGGCCTATAATTTATCACGAACACGCTCACAAGGCACTTTTTGAGTTATTATTTATTGCATGGGCTGGCCCGATGCGTTTTGAGTCGTTCCGGTAATGGCTGATTTCAATTATCACTTCTACATATATAAATACATGTGCCCTGATAATGGATCCTTTAACGCTGTCCGAAACATTAAGTGTACATAGTAGCACTTGCATACTACTTCCTGACAACGTATGCGGGGGCATTGAAAGTCTACGACTAGTTTCGTTATCAAATGTGGAGTCGTTTTAACCAAAAAAATTAGAGTCCTTGCGAGAGCCTTGAACGGGTAACCATCTGTTACCTACACAAGGGCGGGTAAGTGGTGGGTCCTCCAATGTCTGAAACATTGGCTAAAGAAAAAAGTAGTGCAACACGACAGAATAACCCAAAAATTTATCGCGATAATTCTTTTGAAATTCTCAAATCATATCCAATCAACCAATTCACTAAACACATTGACATAAATACATTTAAATCCTCAAACAGCGATTAAATTCTTCATGGCAACAACCTGCGAATCCTCCGTACCCATACGATCTACGTTAACTATCTAAATTTAGGTGTGCTACGTGTAGCGGCATGTCGTTACGTTATACAGTAAGCGTGCTGTGTGTTGTGTTGACATCGGAACGCAGGGGCCAGTAGACGCAGCGGGTCAGCTAAAAATACCTTCAAACGCCTACGGGCTGTGCCAAAAACTGCATGTTAGCTGTCTCAACTTCGTGTCTGCAGAACCAGTGGGAAAATTTAAATCATTTTATTATTTTAATAATGGAAAAGATGTTCTGCAGTCATGATCTGAACCTTGGATTATGAATGCGAATTTTTTTTTTTACGTTAACTCCACGCAGGAGGCCCTGAGGAAAATAATTTCCCTCAGGGCCTATGTCATCTGGGATGCTGTGTGGAGGGTCTTTTTGAGGAGAGGAAGGAATGAACATTGGTCTTGAAGAGACCCATGTTGTAGGAAGAAGGAAACACAGAGGCCGGCAAATCATTCCACAGCCGAGCTGTTGAACACAAGAACGAGTCGAAGAAACGATCCGTTCTCATGTGGCAAATGTCAACCGTGTACAAATGTTGGGCACGCGTTTGGCGTGTTTCCCGACTATGCACCGGTGCCGAAGGGATCAATGATGCTAGTTCCTAGGAGCATCTTTCATTGTAATACCGGTAGAACAAGGATAGCATTCCCACCCGACGCCTGTGCTCTAAAGATTGCAATCCGTCTGTTAAGATGGGAGAATCTATCAAACGGACCGCCCGTTTCTGCACAGAGTCGAGGGTATTTTTCAGGTATTTTGGAGCTCCAGACCAGAGGTGGCTGCCAAATTCAACCGTGGGGCGCACTTGTGATTTGTACAGGGTTAGCAGTTGTGTACTATTAAAGTATCTGCGGGCCCTGTACAGTACGCCCAGTTTCTGTGACGCTAACTTTACTCTGGCTTCTGAATGGTCAGATGCTACGTGTTTTCGATATTATTTTATGGAATGGAAATATGGACGCTTACTGAAGAACTAATTAGGCGACTTGGCATTCGAGATGTGGATCTTTAAAAGAATACTTTAAATGAGCTAGATGGACAGGGTTACGAATGAAGATTCTGTGGTTTGGATGAATAAAGAAAAAGAAGTTATTAAAACTATAAAAATCCGAAAACTTCAATATCTTGGACATATTGTGATGAGACATCCAGAGAAGTATGAGATCTTGCATCTCATAATGCAGGGAAATATTGCCGGAAGACGGGGCCCTTAAAGAAGGATAAACTCATGGCTGAAAAACCTGAGACAGTGGTTTGGCCAGTCTACCGTAGAGTAGTTTCGGGCCGCAGTAAACAAAGTCCTCATAGCCAAAATGATAGCCAACGTCCGTTGAACGGACAGGTCACAAGAAGAAAAGGATTATTTTAATATCTTTATAAAAACGATTCTTGTGTTAACATCGGGACACAGAAGGTGCTGGTAGACGGATCAGCTAAAAATACCTTCAAATTCTTACGGGCTGAAACAGTGGGAAAATACACGTAATTTATTATTTTTATTGTATTACAAAAAATAAGATATAAACCTGATTAATTAATAGCACAGACCTGGAGGAAGGATGATTGTGTTTATTTTGTGTTAACTTTTGCATTACGAGACAATCAGGACAAAAAGGAAAAATCGGAAGGCCTCCGTCGTGCGTTATCAGTTGTCAAATTTCTGTGATTTTCTTTGGCTTTCAATGTCTTGTTTATGCCTGTTTATGTTGATGTCAGTCGGTGAGGATTAATTACCTGTTTAAATAAAAATGAATATTTATTAGTAGATTATTTATTAGTTAGATTCACATACCTAGGCTCCCTGAACGACAATAATACCACAGAGGAGATCCAGAAGCGCATAGTGAACGCAAATCGCTGTTATTTCCGCCTACAAAACCAATTAAAGTCCAGACTGCTGTCCAGAAACCCGAAGATATTAGTGTACAAAACACTTATCAGACCAGTACTTACGTACGCAGCTGAGACTTGGGTACTAACTAAGAGGAATGAGCGAGCACTGGACGTTTTTGAAAGAAAAATTTTGAGGCGCATCTTCGGACCGGTTCTAGAAAATGGATTTTGGCGCAGACGCTACAACAATGAGCTCTATACTTTGTTTACGGAGCTAAACGTCGCAAAATTTATAAAATTGGGAAGACTTCGGTGGCTGGGTCATGTGGAGAGAATGACCGAGCATCAAGTCCCTGCTGAACTCAAAACCAATAGGGCGAAGGAGCCTGGGAAGGCCAAGACTAAAATGGAGCGACAACGTCCTCAAAGACATATCTATCTTGGAGCTTCCAAACTGGAGAGAGCAGGCACAAAATCGAGATGAGTGGAGGAAGACTCTTGAGGAGGCCAAGACCCACCAGGGGTTGTAGAACCAATAATGATGATGATTTATTAGTTATTATAACTACTTACATATTAGCCTAATAATAATTACTTTTCGTTTTTCGTATTATTTTGATGTTCGCGATGACATTCGATTCGCAAAATTTCCCGCGATTGGCATCTCTTAACGAGGATTACGCGGAAAACGCGCCGTTATCTCTGGCTTTAGCTAACTGCTTTTAAGAGTTAGTGTCTTAATACAAGCGCGGTATTTCGTGAAGCAAATGTGACGAAATCGGCCGATTTAAGGCACATTAGGCTTTGGCAATGCCATAGAATCATTATTCTGTTCGCTAAGCACAACGTCGAAAGGTTAGCCGGTTCAGTTATTCAAAGTGCCCATAACTCATTTTTCGTCATATTTTGGTTGTGACGTTTTGGCAAGGTTTATGTTTAGATATTTTATCAAGAGGGTTTGGCAGTTTACAGTCCTTGCCATGTCTGTAAATTGGATGCGTGTATTGTGGAGGTTTTCAATAATAACTCTTGATTAACGCGAGTCAAATATATTTACAAGAAACTTTGTATTACAATACGTTGACACCAAATTTAATAATTATCTCGGCTAGAGGGAAAGCAGACGGACGGAACGAACGTTGAAACCGGAATGGTTTTGCATCGTCATGCACTAGACCTATTTTTAATGTTGTTTGTTGCTCTGCCACAACGTAAAACATAACACCATCACACAAAATATATGTAATGATGTAAATTATTCATAAAATTGATAGCAAATGAATGCGTGGTAGTTAAACTAACTATGAAACTAATCACTTTACAAAGCTTTTTCCGCCTCTGTTATTTAGCTATATAATTTAATTAACTTCTACAAAACAAAAAAATGGCCATGTTTTTCCAGGAAACTTTCAGGATTCGTTTTTTATCAGCATTGTTTTGTTTAAATAGCTTCGTTCTATGTTTACTTTTGGGCTGGGATATTTTTTCATCTGTTTATTTTTTCTAGTTCCTTGCAGAAGCGATCGTGAGCCGCCGGTTGCCGAGGGGCGCGCGGCGCCTCTGGTGAACCAATCACTTGATGTTAGCAGTACATCACGGTTGTCAGGTGGTTATTTTGAGTCAAGCGGTGTTCCTATTCCTATCCTTTACATAATATAGTACATATTCAGAACATTCCCTATATTAATACACGTTTCCAGCCCACGAGGAATAATCGAAAGGGATTTACTCAAAACTCAGTGTTTGTAAGATATTGAATAAATCATTGTAAATTCTTTTTTTTAATCTGAAGACGCTGAGTCAAGGTAAATCTCTATCTCTACATCTTTACAAATTATAAATTAAAGTCCTCCGCCGCGTCTGTCTATCTGTGTGTTCGCGATAAAACTCAAAAACTACTGAACGGATTTTTTTCATGCGGTTTTAACCAAGATAGAGTGATTCATGAGGAAGGTTTTGTGTAAATTGATTGAAATATATAAAGGAGAATGTCTGTATGTGGTGGACGAGCGAGCTGGCAAGGGTGCGGTGTGGATTTGATTTGTATGCAAATCTACAATTTTCTGCCGAGGTTGATGAAATTTTGCCCATGTGACCTTCAAAACAAGAGGAAGGTCAATGTATACATTTGATTTCGAAAGCTCTGTTTAAAGCCCGGGCATCGCCGGGGACTTCGGCTAGTAATTTTATAAAGAAATATAGTTATTGAAATTACAATATTGTTATATTCATGTTTTTAAACACCTCAGACTAATTGGTTCGCTTTTTATGTAGGTTTCATAGAAACCGTTGTCTCCCTTACTACCGTAGTGAGTAACGTGAAATAAACGCTATTAGAAAGAGAAAATTCCACGCTTAATATAAAGTTAACCACAAAAGAAGTTAAATGTACATCTTTTTGAAACCAAAGTTGCGGAACGCAAATTCAACTTTGGGAATTTTTCATGAATTATTTTTAGATGGAACGAAAAAAAAGTGAGGTGGCAATAATTATTTATAATACGTTTGTGTACATAATACATTTGTGAAGTGAATCCTTAAAACTTTGAAACCTGAGAACAAGAGGAGACCGATAGGTTACGGTGCACCGGACAAAGAAGATACCGTATATATTATTATCTCATTCTCTCGCAGGCTAAATCTTGTGTGTACCAATGTGTTTGTCTCTTTTTAATGTCGCTATTTTTCGTTTCATCGAGTTTCAAATCACAACGGTGCTAAAGAAGATTTCACTTCAAAAATATTGTGTATCCAAAAGCACTTTAATAAACAGAATTAAAACTCAAATACCTTCTTTATTTGAGTGGCAGTGCAACGCACGCAGGGTACTCGCTGGGATATAATAAAACTTTTGTATTTAGAATCACCTCATGTTGATCCATATGAATACATATTTATAATCCATAATATTTTTACTGGACTTCTTGTACTCCTTGGAAGCCAAGAACAAGGGCGCGAAAATTTGGCTTCCCGAATTTTGCTTAAATATCCGTATAAATACGAAAATGAACTGATATTGTTATTTTTACATAAACCTGAATGGACATCCTACGTGAAAAAACATGTTTCAAAGGTAATTGATAATAAATAAATACCTTTATATGTGTTACCGTAAAAGCCCGAATATTGGTAAATCCTAAGATTTACCAACTCTTAATGGTAAAAGTCCGAACCGTTCTATAATCATCGTTCACCAACCTAACCTAACCTGACCTAACATGTACTAAATTCTAATGGTTAAAGCCCGACAAAATCGTTTCTTATTTAAATGTTATAAACGATTTTTTCGGGCTTTTACCATTAGAATTTGGTACACGTTAGGTTAGGTTAGGTTGTTGAACGATGATTATAGAACGGTTCGGACTTTTACCATTAAGAGTTGGTTAGGATTTACCGAAAAATCTTAGGATTTACCGTAGTTCGGGCTTTTACATGCATTTTAAAAATGAACAAAAATGCTAAAACTCACGACTTTTCGGTTTTGACAGCGGTCTGAAGTCACAGATAAATTAATTACAAAAATTCTAGAGTTGCCACATCAATGAAATTTTTTACGCTACCTATAGAGATATTGGTGCAAGCGATTTTGACCTTGTTTTCATACAGTTTCTTTATACATGAGGGTCAAAATCGCAAATAAATAGTTTTTTTTTAATTTTATAGGGGACACCGGTGTCCCCTTGGCCTCCCACGGAAAAAAACACGAGAATTAATCCTTTACTTTCTATACAACACTTTTCGGGGTTTATGCCAAAATCTAAAATCCTTTACTATAATGAATTCCGGCTGGATTTTTAGTGGCCTCAAAATTATTACGATCTCCGTAATTATATTTTTAGATGAAAACAAATTAAGAAAGGGTTTCTTTTCAACCGAAAGGCTTTTGTAAAAACAAATTTAAATGAAAAATTATGAAATGTTTTGATCGTTCAATTTAATCGAATCGTCGGATGAGTAATCATTTATCTAGTTGAGTTACTTTCATTAATTTGAAGTGATGAATCTATAATTAATCAAGATATAGATCCATCGCTGTGTTTCTTTTGATTATTATTAAGGAGAAGCGTTGAGATGGTAAAAATAAGGTTATAAAAAGAATAACATTATCTTTTAATATTATATTTATTTGACAGCCTCCGTGGTCGAAGGGCAAGGCTCTGAACTAGCGATCCGGATGTTGGGGGTTCGAATCATTACGTGCGCAAGTAAATTTTATTTGATTGATTTGTGTTTTCACCATTTCATAATTTTAAATAATGGTTTCGGAGTGGAAGATACTCTCAGCATCGCTCTGGTGTACGACCACTATTCAGAATTGAAACGTTGCTTGAAATGGCTTTCGCCGTGTTTGGTGACTTTTTTTACATTAACTCCACACAGGAGGCCCTGAGGGAAATTATTTTCTATGTCATCTGAGATGCTGCGTGGAGGGTTTTTTTGAGGAGAGGAAGGAATGAACAATAATCTTGAAGAGACCCATCTTGTAGGAAGGAGGAAACACAGAGACCGGCAAATCGTTCCACAGCCGAGCTGTTGAACACAAGAACGAGTCGGAGAAGCGACCCGTTCTCACGTGACAAAATGTCAACTAAATACATATGTTGGAAACGCGTTTGACGTGTTTCCCGACTATGCGCCGGTGCCAAAGGGATCAATGACACTAGTTCCTCGGAGCATCTTCTATTGTAATATCGGTAGAAAAAGGATAGCATTCCCACCTGACGCGTGTGCTCTAAAAATTGCAATCCGTCTGTTAATATCTGAATAGTCAGCTACTTGTTCACCTTCCTCTTTCCCATCTCCTTACCCTCCCCACTTATCTCCAGCTTCACAACATACCCCAATTTGGGATTGCCATAGTCTCACTGGCTTCAGGATCACTATGTTGAGTAAGCGGTGGTACCCATACCTGCCTCCCAAATACTTTCCTACAGCAAAAATCTGTCCCATTACATTAAAACTGGAAAAATACGTTTGTAAATCTCATGGTATAATGCTTTACGAGGCAATTTCCAAAGTTTACGTAGAATTTTACCTGAGCATAATTTCTGTATTTTTCATCGTTGCAGTAGACGCGACAAATTGGCCGTAAACTGAACAGGTAGGTGCCTACCAAATCATTTTTCTTTCAACCGAGGTCAATGATCCGAAATTTCCAATGCGACAGTCGACCATATGTCAGAAGGAATAACACCTTTGAATGACGCGAGTGAAACTCACTTCATAGAAAAGCTTTCAAAAACTTTTTTTTTTTACTTTTATAAATCCAAAATTTACTTTCAAAATCACTCCACTCTACTCGTATTAAAATTTGAATGAAAATGGTATTTCGTTTCAAAATTTATTATAAATTTACATGTTTTTGAGATTGTCTGACAACTTTGAAAATTCAAGATACTTAGATTCTGTTAAGTACCAATTTTTGGGAAGAAGGTAGGACGAATAAAAATGAATTATTTATTAAAATAGATGTTAAAGAGATTTGTTTACGTTTATAAATATTAATTATTATTTAATGTAAGATCCGGTATTTTGTTTAACATTTTCACTTTGGTCAATTTTGCAAAGGCTGTTTGTTAGTTGGATTATAGAAACCTTTTCCTTCAAAATACAAAATTACTATTTTAGTACTTTGGTTAACAAAGTGTTGATAAATTTGAAACACATAATTTTTCTTGTTATTTATAATTATTCCTAGTAATGTTAAAGAATTTGAAAAAAAAATTAAAACATTGAATTATTCGCAAAAGTGTTGATTTCTTTTAGAGTACAAAATTTAATTCATTTAAATAAATCCTTTTAATATTAAATAAACTTTCAATCTCTTTCCTGGAAAACCAGTTATGTGTTTAAAGCCATTTGAAGCGCTTATTTGAACGAAAGCAATTTACAATTTGGGAGGCGGGTATGGGTATCGCCGCCCAGGAGACCATTTGTTGGATAACCAAAACCCCTGCCATATGTAGGTCACTTCAAGTGGTACACTATGTTTGGTTTGGTTTTAAGAGATTACCAGGATTTATCGGGTGAGTATTGTCTAGGTCTTGGTGGTGAATGCATTTGCCCGCCTACTGCGTGGCGGGCTGGATCGGGAGAGATTGGTTGAGGGATTCTTTTTGACCTCTCCAACCTGGA